>JAWQUT010001014.1:24493-44790 GCA_033807755.1 Ellobium chinense
GTGTGTGTGTGTCTGTGTGTGTGTGTGTGTGTCTGTGTGTGTGTGTGTGTGTGTCTGTGTGTGTGTCTGTGTGTCTGTGTGTGTGTCTTTGTGCGTGTGTCTGTGTGCGTGTGTCTGTGTGTGTGTGTCTGTGTGTGTGTGTGTGTGTGTGTGTGTGTGTGTCTGTGTCTGTGTCTGTCTCGACTGTGCCTTTAAAAGAGTCCTTAACCAGCTATTACTAAGATATACATCGGCCTGGTGAGCGTCAGCTATTGAAGGCCAGTCATAATTTCAGGAGTACTACATTGAATCATGTGCACCTAGACTAGGTAAGAAACTGTGATATTGAACTGTGTTGTTTATCTACAATATTTACTCATGTGCATGCTCTGTATGCCTTAGCGAATAAAGTTGTTGTTGCTGTGTAGAATTATGGTAGTCCAGTTTTGATAAGGCTAAATTTTACGGGAAGCTTGTAAAAAAATAACTTCTTTGAAGTCCATAGTCATGTTTGAATAAGTTAGAACTCGTTTGTATGCTGTCAGTAGGGAATCTCTGAAGTAGACAATTTTGACACAATTTGGATTTTTAACTATATTTTTCTTTGTAGGAGATTGGGTGGGGGAGAGGGCAAGGGGGTTAGGAATGAGAGTAAATAATGTCATCTACATTTCAGTCGAAGGTTCTTGATTTATACAGCTTGACCTATTTTAATCAGATGTACCCTTGGACTACCATAGATTTTAATGGCCAAAAAAAAAAAATCAACAGAACAGAAAAGGACTAGGAATAGACTGCAGCTAGTTATACCTAAAGATGCCCTTGCGCTGATTCAATTTTATGTCAAACCTCATCTTTTAAAAATCTTTCTGTATCATGTACAGGAAGAACAGTGCTGAGAAAAGCCGAAGAGACTAGGCTGAGCAGCTTCAGAAGTTAAGAGATCACACAGAACCGAGACGACTCGTGCTATGGACGATCAGTGACACAGGACTGATGTAAGAATGTATAAATAACCCCTTTTGTTTCGAGAGCGAGGCAACAAAAGTCGTTGCTTTTAGAGGCAAGATATGGTGATGGTCAAACATAAACAAACCGGAAGAGGGCTTTGTAAAAGTTGACTAATTAAGAAGAAGAAGAAGAAGGTATAGCAGATGTCTCGATCTTTTGGTTCCTGACATTCTAAAGGGGTTGGGTCAGGACTCCTACGTGTCCTTCTGTTGATGTTTTTCGTTGACTTTTCTTTTTACTATACCATGCTGGGAAGATTGAACAACAAAATATACAAAGTAAAATGTCCAGGAACTTTGGGGGAAATTACCAGAGGTATGATCTATTATTGCAAGTTTCATTAGCCTAAATGATGTTCTTTTGTCACAGCCAAAATATGAAAAGTCAAATTAGTGCTGGAGTCAGATGTGTCAGATGCACACTGATTTATGTTTTCTCCCTTCCAATACTTCGTTTTGTTTTTCTTAGTGACATAAGCAAAGCATTTTAATATTTAAAATATGGAGCATTGCCCGCAGTATCCGTGTGCTAATGTATGCGTGCTAAATTTCATTTGCATAAAGAGTTTAAAATAAGTGTACTATCTCCGTCCGTCCGTCCCTCCCTCCCTCTCCCTCTCTCTCTCTCCCTCTGTCCATCTCGCNCCACCTGATCTACATAGGGATCTACTGAAATCAAATCACGCCGACAATGAAATTCTGCAGTGTTCTGATAGGTCAGCATCTTATCAACTATTTAACTTAATAACGCTGAGAAATGATACTTTTTACCTGTCAAGCGTTCCCAGAGACTGAAAAACCTCCCCAATTCATAGGTTTCGTCGTTTCATTCATCACACAGGTTCCCACCCTTCTGCCCTTGTGTACTCCTTGACGTCACCAACTAACCCAGCCTACTTTGACATCACCAATACATCCCCCCTACTTTGACGTCACCAATACATCCCGCCTACCTTGACGTCACCAACCAGCCCCGCCTGCCTTGACGTCATCAGCCGGTCCCGCCTACCTTGACGTCACCAACACGTCCCGCCTACCCTGACATTACCTACCAGCCCCTTCTAACGTGAAGTCATCCACCAGTCCCGCTTACCTTAACGTCATCAACTAATCCCGTCTACCGTGACGTCACCAACCAGTCCCGCCTTCTATGACGTCACCAGCCAGTCCTGCCTATCTCTTCAGACCGGCAGTGTGCACTCACAGGTAGTAACTGAGGTCAGTAAAATATCTCGGTTTTTTTTTCACGATAAACTAGACCACTCTGTTGTTATGTATGTACCATCATCCGGGCATCACAAGCCGCATCTCCAACACTCATTACATCCACTTTCTACTTTTCCATTGCCAAAGGAATATGATTGGCTGATATTACAGTGGCTCTTATTGGCAAATGCATCTTTTACTTTCAGAAGGATAACTTATCACAATATTTGTTTTTTGTTGTTGTTTGTTTTGCCTAAACTGGAAGTGAGCTTTATAGTGGACTAAATAACAACGGTCTAGAGATGCATTCCTTTTGGTAACTCACCCCATTCCACCCCCCCACCCCCATTTCTCAAAAAATATAATTTGCATGGCGGACCCCGAGCGGTATACGTAGCCAAGTTGGGAACTCCTCCTCCATCAGAACATGTGTGTATTCCATCTCTCTTCTGCAGGCAGTGATTGTGACGTGTCCTCTGGAACCACGGTGTAAACTAGCTGCCAGATGAAGCAGATTTCGTACAGGTGAGCTTTCTCCAGTCAACAATCTCTTGATAGTTGACAGTGAAGAATTTCAATGAAATCGTCTTTCGATTTATGATCGATGTTACAGGATGTTGATAATGATATAGCGTCAAGCTAAGGTGCCAAAATGATGTAAAAGTGTACACAATAAAGGTACTATCAGACCAGGCACTGACTGTTCACGAAACTTCAAATGTTTCCAGAGTGTAGAGATAATCTTTGCAAATGCGGAATGGGGTGAGAGATATGACTCCAGAGTATAGTTTTAGTACACCACAGCTTATTAAGTCTGTGTTGGTCACGTGTTGTAATGACATGACATATGATGGCAGAGATACCAGTATTGTATTGACTTCACCATAATATCATTGTAATATTCTTAATATTCATGAGTTTCCCGCGTTCCAGCGAAAGCTATGGATTCCAACCCTTCAGTTTCTTCCTAAAATAAACCGGATACCTGAGAGGAGCTGGGCTAGAGGGGGTAGGAGTGGGGGTAGAGAGAGAGAGAGAGAGAGTGATGTTTCTTTCCTGTCTCAAGATCTTGTTTTTTCTCTTTCCTTGTATTTTCATTTTGTTGTATTTCATATCTCCTTAAATCCCATCTGATATTATTTGATATTGCACGTAATTTAATCTTGATATTAATTCAAAACAGTGTGCATATCTTTTAATTCAGCAGACACGGCCTTCGCATGTGACAGTGACATCTGCCCACACTGGCTTGAAGACCAGTCAAAGGACTTCAGCCTGTATTAATTCTTCACAACCCACAACATTAGATCAATTTCGAACTCCAATGGACACACGGGCCATATTTGAAGCACTGAACTCCTTGATCTGGACATTCAAGACGGTCTCCTATCTACACATCTGCCTAGACTGCTGTGCTGGATAAACGGAACGAACTCTACCAGCAGTAGCGGACTGCAGTGCAGCAACATTCTCAACTCCAACGTCCATCAAGTTCACGAATGCCACATGGACTCCGCAACTCTTCCACAAACACGTCCTTCCTTATAGGTTGCATAAATATTTTAGTTTAGATTCATCTGTTCTTGCGATTTCACTTCAACTTAGTCTATATGTTTTCACTACAACTATAATGATAATAGAGAGCTTTTATTTTCAAATCCGGATCGCTTAGGCACCGGTATCGCAAAGGCAGCCATGGGCATTTTGCCACTTATTGGTGTCGCTATCATATTGCACATTATTATAAACCAGCTGATGAGAATTCCAAATCTGGTTCTATTTCTTCATGTTCAGTATGATGGTGACACCACGAAATGTCCAATGCGCATGCCTGCCTCTCAACTGGTATGGTCCCTAAAGCTTTTTGGCACCTATTAGAGGGGCAAATCGCTCACTTTGTACAAGCCAATTAATCCACTAATAAAATACCCCTTTTTTGGGGCCCTGCCAGCCAGTGTCAGGGTGTAGAAATATGTAAAATGACATCTGTTCTAAATAAAGCATCCAATTTTAACGTTTCAGGTACAATCTGAGCCTTCTAGATTTAATAAAAAAAATAGTGTGTAGGCCTATGTGTTCGCACGCGGTCAAAACTAGCTAGATGAAAAATTGGGGACCAAATCAGAATTTGAGGTGACCTTTTTCGAAAGAGATTTGTCAAATTTTGGGCGTTGNNNCCACCACACACACACGCACACTGTTTCTTCCCGTTAAAAGATCGGGCAATAAGAAGTCTTTATCCTTCATGGAAGAAATTTCCCCAAATCGCAGTGGTATTTAAAGGATAACACAATGTTAATAGGGCTAAAAAAATAAAGAAAAAACAATAGGTGCCAAAGACCTAAAAACAGTGTTATAAAAGATTAGAGTACAGACTGTGCTCGACTCATCATTACGAAAAGGGCTAAAGATTTGGGGGTAACTGGAAGACTGTTTTGATATTTTAATCGATTATTATTGATAGAACTCGGTGAATTTTTTTTTTCATTTCTTTAAAATCCATGGTGAGCTTTGTTCCTTACTCTGGCTTCCGCACAAGTTATCCACTATAAAATTTAGAGATCCCAACCACAGCAAAAAGTTTAGAAATTTCAAACATTACTTGTCTGAGTAAGAAACATACTGTCAACCTTCCTGTCTGCTAGACAGCAATTAGTCATGGTGTAAATCTAAATATTATTTCACTCGAGTATAGCTCAAAGTATAAGCGATTTTGCTCCATTTAAAAAACGAACCCTTTAACTATTTTTGTGTCCCAGTCAGAGAGCCGTCACATATTTTAGAGAAGCACAACTGTACAAGATTTCTGGACATTCTAGTTAAAACTCTGATACAGTTTAACACAAAGTAATGACATTAATGAAGGTTACAAATCTTGTATCCAGGCAGTGCCTGTCCAAAGATCTTCACAATATTATCCCTACGAGCCAGACTATTCAGAAACTTTTTAATTCCCTGGGAAGCAAGCAGTACCGCCTGGTATAATCGTATAGGCATTGCTTACTCATATTCGACGCCTTCTGGTTGTATGCATTTTAAAGACAAGTGGATTGTCCAAAACAAAACAAAAATCTGGATTATATAAGTAAGGTTTCTCGGGGCACTTAGAGCACAGACGAGGCAGGAATCCGACCCCTGCAGTCTTTTGAGCCTAATTCGGCCACCCGATTTTTTTTTTCAGAATTGTTGATTCGTTTTGTAATTTTGAGTTTCAGAGACAATTTAAATGAAGGTGTTCTTTCGCATGGTTCAAAACCACCCAATGAGCTCCCATAGTAGACAATGGAGCAAAGCAGAGGAATTCACTATTGGCAATTTCTCAATAAGTTCTTTCTTTTACATTATACTATTTAAATAAACCACTTTGCTGTTATGCATGCACCATCATCCGGGCATCGCAAGTCACAATTCCAGCTATCATTATTTCCACTTTCTACATCTTCATTGTCAGAAGAATATGACTAGCTGGTTTGGGCTCTTAATTTGGTTTTGATTGGCTGATGAACCTGTTACTGTTTGAAACGAGATTTAATGAACAATCACAGTACATTATTTCTTAAACCGGTAGTGAGCATTGTTGGAGTTAACTACGAACAATCTATTATTACGAAACACTTTAAGGCAGACTCGGTTTTGGAAAGTGTAAATAATTATTTTGCCGCTTTTTAACTTCAGCTGAAAAATTGCTCACCATTTCAAATACCAGGACCAAATACAGCAGTGGATGTTAAGTTTCGTCTCTTAGAATTTGTTTACGACAAAACCTGGTCATATCACTGGCATACCTGGCGTTTTATAGGTATTTCTCATGAGAGAAAGAAAAAAAAATGAATACTGAAGTATGAAACTGGAGCATCACAGATACATTAGGCATTCAAGTTGTTGGATGCAGTCAGTCTTGCCTTCGTTAATCGGTCATTATCGGTGTACATAAACTTTAACTCTCAGCGAAACATCACTCACTGAAGATTTGATACTTGAGTTAGTTTCTAAAAACATGCAATGAAGGCTATAGAACTCTGCATCTGACTATTTCTCAGCACCACTAACACTTTTTCACTCTTATCTTCAGCACCAAATGAGCTCATGCATGTATATATAATATAAGCGATTTTTTTTCCAAATTCGGGTAGTCATATTTTTGTATGCTTGTTCATTTTATCTATCTTAATTCCCAGTTGTTAATATTAGTACCATAGTATGGAAACCGGTTGGGAGATAATTTCATCTAGTTCAGTGATGTCAATTTCAAAGTTGGCTTCATCCTTTTATGATTCTGTTCCGAGCTCTACCGAATTTGGGATAATCGCTTATATTCTCTGCACACTTTAACAATTGCATGTATTTGCATGTCTTTGCATGTCTTTGCATGTTAGCCAGCCATTTTGTAGTTGTGATGCTCCTACCAATACTTCGGAGTTTTCTTTAGCTAAATCCTAGAGACATATATATGAAATCGAAATGGGCAAATATCCTTCAAAGAAGTTTTCAGTTTGATTCTCGGTCTCAGCCATATACATTTCTAAATTGGTGATCAGTGTTTCAAGTTATCCAAACCCATATGCGAAATAGGCTTTATGTTTGTGATAGTTGTCATTAACAAAATTGCGGAAGTTTCATAGAAATCATTACATCACTGCTAATTTAGAGCAACTTTGCAGAGAATAACACGATGCTGACCTGAGGTTTGTCCTACTGTTTTTTTTTTTCTTAGTCTTTAGAAAACATGGTCAGGTTTTCTAATATAAAAGAGCACCTTCAGTCTGATTGGATGTGACTTTATCAATACTTTTAGCTATGAATGAGCTCATTTTCAAATTCCCAAGTCTCCGTCTCTGAAAGAAAGGGGCTTTAGGGCTTTGAGATGGAACGGGTTATTCATTCCAGTCTTTTGGATCTAGTTTTCGTATCAGTAAAAGTAATGGCAACACCACGAATGGCTTTTACAATGATTTCCCTACCGAATAACACCGTGAAAGGGTTATGATTCGATTACCATCATGCCAATGGACAGTTCTTAGTCAACTCCAGCAATGCTCACTTCCAGTTTAAGCAAATGTAAATATTGTGACTGTATCATCAAATCTCGTTTTCGAAAGTAAAAGTTGCATCCCCAAATAATAACCAATATAACGGACCAGGTCAGTCAGTGATATACTTTTAAGAATGAAAAAGTAGAAAGCGGACATAATGCTTATTGGAACAGTGGCTTGCGATACCCAGATGACCGTGCATGCATTTCATGTGAGTAGTCATTTTGGAAATTACTTGGGAAATAATTGCTTTCATAGTTTTGTCCATTCCCAATATCTATGAGTATTGAGCCCCTGGCTGTGAAACCTATCGTTGAATGCTAGTCATTTATGTCTGTAAAGTCACAGCTGCGTCATGTTATTAACGTAACAATACAGTAATTATCCAAGGAGCTGAGAAAGATTATGAGGATCTGGTCTGCTTTGAATAGTAATGTGAGGTCGCTAGAGGGCATTACCTGGATGTTTGGTTTATTAAAAAAAATATTACTGTTATCATATTATTATTACTAAGTGAAGGAAAATGAATTCTTTAATCTCTCGTGGGGCGAATGGAAAGTTTTATCGAAAGGCATCTGTTCCTTCTCCAAGATTGTGTTACTTACAATATCGTATCCAAACACCCGGCCTGCACTGTAGGTAGCCAGGACTCCACATATATTTAACCTATAGCTAGCTCCTCCACTGAAAAAAAAAAACAAAAACAAAAACATCTAAAGTATTTTGTATCTATTTATCGTTTATACCACTGCCATAAATTTTGCAATGTGTTCTGTATTTTTTTTGTTTTTGTTAGAGAAATGTCTGTGTAGAAAGGTTTTAAAAAAGTAATATTTTCCAAGTCTGTTTCTGGTGCTTTCGAAATTTAAAATGTGTCCACAAGGAAACTTTCGTGTGGACTGGTGCTTGAAGACGTGCCTTGCATGCATGACTACATTCCAGATTATGTAATTTCAAATAAAAATAACGCGCCTTTCAACAGAATGATGGAATGTATTTTTCGTATGTTTTAGTGTTGAGATAGAAAGAATGGTTATTTTCTTACTGTTTAATCTGCATGTGTTATGAAAACCACCCTCAGTAGAGAAATTTACAGCCTCTATACATAAATATCAATATAAAGAAAAATAATAGGTTTCACCAGGTTTGGTTAGATCAAAAGCGTTCAAGCTGCGCCTCTTGCTGCTTGAGGCGAAGGTTACCCTCTTTATTCCCATTAATCGTCCACATTGAAAGCGTTTTTCTCTAGAGCAGTACTGATGGGTATAAAAATGGTTCCCTGGCAGTGCGCAGAGACAGTGCAGCTCGGTCATTTTTGGTCACAGCCGATAGTTGAGAGATTTGCGCATTAACGATGGGATCTATTACCATCGTAAGAATTACATTGATGCATGGGTTCTGAACGCAATCTTAGTGGAATTTAATATGCAAAGTCAATGTAAATCTTACGGTGGTAAGAGATTATATCATTAGTGTGCAAGTTCTCAAGTAATAGTAAGGCTGAATGGGTTTATGCTACAGAGATCCCGAATTTTNATGAGGATCTGGTCTGCTTTGAATAGTAATGTGAGGTCGCTAGAGGGCATTACCTGGATGTTTGGTTTATAAAAAAAAATATTACTGTTATCATATTATTATTACTAAGTGAAGAAAAATGAATTCTTTAATCTCTCGTGGTGCGAATGGAAAGTTTGATCGAAAGGCTTCTGTTCCTTCTCCAAGATTGTATTACTTACAATATCGTATCCAAACACCGGGCCTGCACTGTAGGTAGCCAGGACTCCACATATACTGACCTCAATTAGAAACGCATCACCCAGATTTTCATCTCTTACCAAAATTTCTTAGGTCCAAGGTTCAAAAGGTGAGTGTTTTTTCGCTCTTTGTCCAATGTTGTACTCGACTAACACAGTTCCCAGCACAAAAAGTTATTTTTCACCAACCTTTTTCACTTTTGAAAAAGTTACCCTATTTTTCATTTTTGCAGACGCATCAATTTTCATGTTTGGCCACAGAACCCCAACTCTAATACCGTGTATGGCCTCCACCAGCCTGAATACAAGCTGTGATCCGCCTCCTCATGGACCTGGCCACAGTCTGAATGCAGTGCTGAGGCAGATTGTTCCACTCCTGGATCAGGATGGCCTCCAGCTGTTGCATATTGGCAAAGGGCCCTCGATCCCTAACTCTCCGGCCCAGAGTGTCCCATATGTGCTCAATGGGGCTCATGTCCGGTGAAAAGGCTGGCCAGTCCATGACATTGAAATTTTGCTGTGCCAGATAATTGAGTTGTGATCCTTGCAGTGTGAGGGCGGGCATTATCATGTTGCAGAACACGAAGGTCGTTGTGGGTCTGAAAAGCTGGGACCAAGATAGGCCGAAGAACCTCATTAATGTACGCCTGTGCTGTAACACGGTTTTGGAACACGTATAGCTGGGTCCTGTGGTGGAAACTGATGCCTCCCCATACATGAACGCTTCCACCTCCGAAGCGGTCTCGCTCAAGGACGCAGGCATCAGCATAGCGTTCTCCAGCCCGTCTCCATACTCGAATGCGGCCATCTGCTGTTGACACGGAAAATCTGCTTTCGTCCGTAAACAGTACGCTATCCCATTGAAGTCGGGTGTTTCTGAGGTGATTCCTGGCCCACTGGAGGCATCGCAAACGGCGCTGAGGCGTCAGTGGAGGACCGACATACTGCCTTCTTGAACGAAGTCCTGCATTGGCCAGCCTGTTTCTTACAGTGTTGGGGGCAACAGGCCCACATCTCTCTCGAAGCCCCCTAGCGGTTACTGAAGCTGGCAGGAATCTGTTCCGCAAATGAGAAAGCACAATGTGCCAGTCCCCCGCAGGGGTGGTAACCCGTGGTTGTCCAGGTCTGGGCCTATCAGCGACGCTTCCAGTTTGCTGATAGCGTTGCACAAGTCTAATAACAGTAGACTGATTGCAATTTAACCTCCTGGCTATTTGTCTGGAGGAAAACCCAGCTTGGTTGAGACCAATGCACAAATTTCGATCGGCTTCATTAAGTCTAGGCATCTTGGTTGAGAGCAAATTGAAACTGATTCGGCAAAAAAAAAGTAGGCCTTTTAAATTGCAACGAGCCGAAGAATATGTGACAAAAATTTGAGTGATTTCTATTCATCAGTAAACTTTTTAGTGTCAAAAGACTTTAAAGATGCATTCGACACCGTCAATCGAAATTCGAACTCACACGTGGCCAAAACTAAGGTAGTGAGTAGTCAGAGATGTCCTCAGTCGGTGTTCCATTTATTTAAAAAATCGGATATCAATAAATGGTAAAAAGGTAAAGTCCCGGGTGATGCGTTTCTAATTGAGCTCAGTATATATTTAACCTATAGCTAGCACCTACACTGAAAAAAACATCTAAAGTATTTTATATCTATTTATCGTTTATACCACTGCCATAAATTTTGCGATGTGCTCTGTATTTTTTGGGTTTTTTTTTGTTAGAGGAACGTTTCTGTGTAGAAAGGTTTAAGAAAAGTAATATTTTCCAAGTCTGTTTCTGGTGTTTCGAAATTTAAAATGTCCTTTAAAATGTGTCCTTAAGTTTTTACACAAGGAAACTTTTGTGTGGACTGGTGCTTGAAGACGTGCCTTGCATGCATGACTACATTCCAGATTATGTCATTTCAAATAAAAATAACGCGCCTACCAACAGAATGATGAAATGTATTTCTCGTATGTTCTTAGTGTTGAGATAGAAAGAAGTAGCGGCTAGGTAATGTTATTTTCTTACTGTGTAATCTGCATGTATTATGAAAACCACTCTCAGCAGAGAACTTTACAGCCTCTATACACAAAAATCAGTATTAAGAAAAATGATAGGTTTTACCAGGTTTGGTTTGATCAAAAGCGTTCAAACTGCGCCTGTTGCTGCTTGAGGCAAAGGGTACCCTCTTTATTCCCATTAACCGTCCACATTGAAAGCGTTTTCCTCTAGAGCAGTACTGATGGGTATAAAAATGGTTCCTTGGCAATGCGCAGAGACAGTGCAGCTCGGTCATTTTTTGGTCACAGCCGATAGTTGAGAGATTTGCGCATTAACGATGGGATCTCTTACCATCGTAGGAATTACATTGATGCATAGGTTCTGAACGCAATCTTAGTGGAGTTTAATATGCAAAGTTAATGTAATTCTTACGGTGGTAAGAGATTACATCATTAGTGGACAAGTTCTCAAGTAAAAGTAAGGCAGAGTGGGTTTATGCTACAGAGATCCCGAATTTTGATCCCCCTCCCCTCCCCCCCCCCTCCCCGGGCACNTCCCCCCCCCTTTTTTTTTTCAGTACTAACGTAGAAACCTGCTTGTAAACCCGATGAACCCCTTCCTTGCTAACTGCCTGTTCACGATTATATTTCATGGTCATGAATTTGTGTATGTTCATGAAACTCAGCTAGATGAGGAAACATACTGCATTCCTTATAGGGTGGCTTTCTTGAACAAACATTGAGACGTTAAATACCGTCGTGTGCACGCGGTGAGCGAGGAGAAAACAGGTAAAAATATTCTTCCTTAATACGTTAGCTTTGATTTTCACCCATTACACATTCCCACTGTTTATTGTGAAGTCGATACTGAGTGAAGTCTGTGACAACGTGCTTCTGCTGGCATTTGCGATTAAGCAAAATATATCAATACACTGAGTCCACCATATCATAATAGTTACCTGTCTTTGTAAATATCGGACCTAATCATGCTGCAGTATGCATATATCGAAAATTTGTGTGTTGATAATACCATAATTGTTTACTTTAACCGTGTCATGTTTGAGGCATGCCTTTGTATATTAAGAAGAAAGCCTCATTTCATTTGTATTGGGCAAAGAACAGTCAACAAAGGAAAAACCACATTACGAGAAAATTACACCACACATTACATGCCTTTAAACTTTGAATGTGGTTTCACCTTAGCCAGCCGTTTGTTTTTTAGTAGAACAGAAACAGTCCATGCTTGTTTATGGCAACTCAGTAGCATCATTTTTCAACTTTTTTTTGTGTTTGTATTTTGCATATTGCTAAGACCAGACATCAAACGACCAAGCGACGCAAGGGCACTGTCTTCATATTCCCACTAACCGTCCACATCAGAACCGCGTACCTCTCTGTTTCTGGTAGCGCTTCTTATGGGGAGAGTTTCGGGGGAAAATAAGATAATATCTTTTCGTCGCACAGCATTCAGCGGTGTTTGATTGCCTTTGGTCTTGACTTAGCCTCATGCCCAATATCATCTTGATAGCCGGTTCACTAACCACAAACTCGTAATGTCAGAGCTCGCGTCTTAATTTTAATGTTACTACTGGATTTACGGATTTGATTATTTCTGTTTGCTATTATAAACATGCTGATCACTGTACTGTACACTGTGGAAAATGTATACATCCTTCCATTCTAATTGTGAGAGGGTAACGACTTGTTCTCGACTCTTCGGATTTGAAGACCTTTGTTCCAGTTGCTTTTTTTTGTTTCGGCCCGTAGATGATAATTATATTACTTCAAAACAAAAATAATTAAGAACTTAATGTAATTTTCCTAAAATACCACACATTGGTTCTGCACTACCATTTTCTTGAAATGAAATAAAATTCAAGGAATTTTCTACACTGTTGATCATTGCAACTTGGATTAGGGTAGGCTCAGACTAAAGGCGTCTTAGCTGCGGCTGTAGCTACCCGACTCGAAGGTTCCTCTTTATTCCTATATATTATCGTCTTTTTATCTGTTTGATTACCATTAATATTTCTGATAGGAGTAAAAGGGATACCTTTGTGTTGCACGCGGACAGTCCAGCTCGGTCATCTTTGGTCATAGCCGACAAAAGAAGACTAATGTTAGTACATTCTGAAATTTTGCTCTTGTTTAGCTATGGTTTTACCGAAGAAATCTGCTTGTAAACTCGATCTGCCTCTCATTAGCTCATTGCGGGTTCACTGTTGTGTTCACTGTCATGAAAGTGTGGATGTTCATGAAAATCAGCTAGATGAGGAAATGCGCTGCGTTCTTCGTAGTGTGGATTTCTTGAACACGCAGCAAGCGAGAGAATGTGCATCAAAATCTTAATATAATATATAATCTATGATTCTTCTACCCATAAATACAGACTGGCTTAACGTAGAATTGATACGGAATAGAGCTTTCATTAATGTGTTTCTAATGGTTTGTCTTCTATGAAATGTTGTCATTAAATGAATTGCTCCAATGCACCGAGTCCATTGAACCTTAATAAGCTTAGTTGTCTGCCTTTTATGTATTTTATTTTTCGTTTATTTGTGTAGCGGTTGAGGCATGTCATGTCATACCCATACTGAGTGAAACGCCTCTCATATTTGTATTAGTCAAGCAACAGTTTGTAATCAAAGTTCATTGGCAGTAATTTGGCAGACTAGGGAGAAACCACTTTTTTTTTTCAAAAATGGTGGATCACACCACACAATGTATTCGCTGAAATTCATTGTGGTATCGCCTTAACCTGCCATTTTCGTTTAAGTTTAAATGGATGCGGTTTATGCTTGTTTACGGAAGCCCAGCAGCATCATATTTCATTGAGTGTTTCTTTTTAATTAAAAAAAAAACAGAAATCAGAGGGAGACTATACTATAATGAATGGAAGTAAGGACAACAGTTAGACTGCTAAAAATGAATTGAAACTTGTGTAAGTGAATGTTCTGTATAAATTGTATTGTGTAAAATGTAAAATATATATTGTAAAGCTGTTAAATGGTGTAGTCTGAAACTGATATAATGGTATATTATAGTCTGTTCATAGCCAGTTGGAATACTGTATCGGCAGCCTCTGCACCACAGTTGTGGTCTGGGTTTTTTAGAATACCAAATAAATTTGTTAAACTTGCATAAGGCTAGGTCCACACCAGAAACGACAGAACTTCCCTGTAGTCCTGCAACTCGAAGGTACTCTCCTTATTCCTACTCACAATCCACATCTGAGTGCATGCCTCTGGTTTAAAGCTAGCGCTTCTAATGTGGACGGTTTGAAGGAATACATGATGTATCTTCTCGTCGCCCAGCTTCAGCGGCGCTCGGTCTATTCTGGTCATGATCTAACCGTATGCCCAGTTTTATCTTGTGCGTCAAATAAAGTATGTATTTCTGTTGCCATCTCTTTCTTGAAAATGTTATGATTACGCGAATTGTCCACACAAGTCCTGTGAAGCTTAATCCTTGGTTGTCTTGGTATAACTTTTCCCTTATTTGTGTGATGAATAAGGCATGCCTCTTATATGTTTGACATGACCTTTCATTTTGTATTAGTCAAAAAACTTATGACTATTAATGATCAAAGTCCATCGGCAGACTAGGGAGAAACCACAGTGTGAAAAATGATGGGTCACATCCCATTAATATAATATTCGTTTAAAGTTCATTGTGGTGTCGCCTTAATCTGCTGGTTTTTTTTATTTTTAAATAAATTTTAATTAGTTGAACTGGTTTGCGCTTGTCTATGAAAGCCCAGCAGCTTCATATTTTATTATTGTATTATGTATCTTTTGTATGGTGCATAAGCTTTGGTCCACATCAGAAACGACAGAGCTGGCCTGTAGCTACGTGACTCGAAGGTACCCTCCTTATTCCTATTAACTATCCACATTTGAAGTTCTTGCCCCTCGTTTAATGCTAGCGCTTCTAATGTGGAAGGTTTGGTGGAAGAAATAGGATATCTTTCTGTCTCCTGGCATTGGCGTCACTCGACTGCATTTGATCTTGACATAGCGTTATGCCCAGTTTCATCTTGGCAAAGCGTCAAATTAAATATTTCTGTTGGCGTCTCTTTCTTCAAAATGTTATGATTAAGCGAATTGTGCAAATACAAAAAGTCCTGTGAAGCTAAGTTTCTTGTCTTCGTATAATTTTCCGCTTATTTGTGTGATGACTAAGGCATGTCTTTTATACATTGTGTGACATGACCTTCATTTGTATTGGTCAAACGACTATTAGTTATAGTCCATCGGCAGACTAGGGAGATACCACAGTGTGGAAAATGGTGGTCACACCATATAATATATTCGTTTAAATTTCACTGCGGTATCGCCTTAGCCTGCCATTTTTAAAAATAATTAGTTGTTGAAAGCGATTTACGCCTCTCTATAGAAGCCCAGCTGCATCATAATTTATTATGCATTATCTATCTTTTGTGTAGTGCTCAGGGCTTGGTCCACACTATTAACAACAGGGCTGCTCTGTAGCTGTGTGACTCGAAGATATTCTCCTTATTCCTACTGACTATCCACATCCGAAGCACTTTGCCACTTTTTTTAATACTAGCGCTTCTAATATGGAGGGCTTGAAGGAATACAGTGTATCTTCTCGTCGTCCAGCAGCAGCGTCGCTTGGTGGAGTTAGGTCATGATCTAGTTTCATACCCAGTTTTATTTTAACAGCCGATTTACTGATTTCTGTATGTCCGTCTCTCAATATATGGTATGTAAACATTTTTGCCACGTTTTTGAAGGCCTACGAACAGACTTCAAATGTCAGACTTTACATCTAGGTTTTAAATATCATAATTTGGTTCTGGGTGCATTTCTGACTATTAACATGTTAACCACTGTATACTTCAATAATTCAGCTTTGTGCACTGAAATTCGACATGCATTTAATAATCATAAATATACAGGGGCGTATGCACCATGCTGTTAACCCTTGCCTGCTAGCGGGAACTACAGCAAACAATAACAGATGATTTAGGAGTTTCCCATAGTTATCGCCAGCGCGTGGAGTTTGACATCATTGTGCAAATGGCCCCTTAGTTAATATGATTACGTCACAGTAACTCAAATTCGTTCCGTGGCCCAGGTTTGAAAGTTGGTTACGTATGCTTCCTTTGCCCTTCCAGCGCCAACTCTGTTAGTGTCCATGAATGTTACTCCAAATTCATGTCAGTATTGCTTAACTGGAGCCCATTGGAAATTTTCTTCACTGAATTTGGGTGATTTCAATGGACATTAATCTAGTTGAGCACGGTTATGGCGGAGTGGGCATACGAAACACACCTAATAAAATCTTATTATTTTATGTAGGAAACGTTTCATATTTCGCTCCTAAAAAATACATTGAGATGAACAAAAAAAAAATAATTGCTTGAGACTCTGTATCATGTCATTTTATAGTACACTGTTGTCATATTCCCAAAATGGCTTAGGTGTGGTAACAGTTTACGTTTGTTTTCTTGTTTTTTTTCGGAATGTCTATGTTGTCTTGCAGTGTTTTGAATGGTATAAAATTAGTATGTTCTAGCATGAAATACCATAACTTCTTCCGATTCCTTTAGTGTGACTTCATATTAAAATATTAATTTCTGTCAGTCAAGATAACTGCGACTTGGAAAAGCTATACAAACACTTTAGCAATATTAAGTTTTTGTTTTTTTTTAATTTCATGACAGCAACAGAGAGGATAAGCATATTTTTTTATTATTCCATTTTGGCCAATTGCGATGAATTTGATCATGTTTTTGTGTGTGAGAGCACTGGGAAGGATGGATCTAATAGCCATCCGCAATGAAATTGTAACTACAGTATAAGGTCAGTCGCAATATCATATCCCTCCCAATTACACCGGACAAACATCTGTTATGAGTCGTTAAAAATGTCTTGTTTGTTCAAGTCGTTCTATATCAGTTTACTTTTCTATGTATGGCACAAATGTAAATAAAAACATATTGTATTCTACTGTAAAAGAATATGGTTGACTTGCTGATTCTATGTAGGTTCATAATTTCTAGAAACTTCTATATAATATGTGGACAAATTCTTATGGGTGAACATCATATTTCTATAATAAATGTATCGCTTTAGCTGCAGGTAACGATGTCTGTGGTTTTTATTTTTATTATTGTTGTACCGATACTTCAGTATCGCGATACTTAGTCCTCATGCTCCATGTATCGAGAGTATCCATTCTATTTTCGTTCTGATACTCAGTGATAGGTGAGCAGTGCGATACCCCCGAAACTTTTCAATGCTGTTACGGGGACAGGCAATTTAGGTACTGGAATTGACACTCAATACTCAAACTAAACTCCCCTCCACATTAAGACCGGGAAAGGTTAAACAAATAAGGTTACCCATTTCTCAAGTATGAAAACAAAACTACCAACAACACGGCATCGATTTCACTTCCAACATATTCTGAACAGCTTTCACACACCCAAGTTTATTAAACATGTTCATGGAACAAATTTATATTAGTACAGTGCAGTCAGTCAAAAGGACACTTATATCGCTTTTTTGGCTAAATCTAGTTATTTTTATGACACGAAAGGTTATTTTTATGACACGAAAGGTTAATGTGTATTATTTCTTAAGGTGAAAAAGTTTTGGTCTGGCCTGAGATAGAGCCATTTAAAGTGGCTGGGTACCACTCCATGCAATAGAAAATAAAATATTCTTAGGAAATCGCGACTAAGGAACAATTTTACACTTTATAATATTATTATCTAAAATATTACTGATCATTTACCTACAGAATCAGTGATTTTTGTGCATAGAAATGATTTTCTGCCTCTGTTTCTGGAAATTTGATATTGGATATGCCCCAGTCAGGATAGGCATTTTGATTCATTTCGACAATCTTTACTTTATGTCCTAGTCTAGCGACATAAGCTTCATTTTGACTGGCTGCAAGATATATTACATCATACTATATAACAAATCTAATGTTACATCATGCTGTATTCTTTTCCCCTATTTTTCTGGCAAAATGGGGCGTCGACTGACATGATCAAATTCAATATCTCATACAGATGACTCCGCTTAATCGCAACTCCTTGGAAAAACATGAAAAAAAGTTTAAGATGTAACGAGTTAAGATTATCCAGTTACTTTTATATAGAAATATAACATTGTTACGACGAAATTTTACTGTTTAACGAAAATTGCGATTATTTGGATCGCAGCTGGGCGAAGTCAACAAATATAATAATTTTCTAAGATAAAGGCATGCTGACGATATAGGTTTTCATTCTCTCTGCAGATGCTCTGCCGTAATTCTAGATCCTTTTCCGTTTATGAGTGTTGCGATTCTAATCATGTCGTAACGCTCATTCCACATTTGTTTAAGTCAGTTTCTGAAGTTTTGAAAAACTGAGCGTTCTTAGCCTATTGCTCAAAGTCAAAGCAAAACGACGAGGCAAACCTGGTTAGGCTTGTAAATTTGGGATATAATGGGGGAAAAATGAAATTGAAAAAAATAAAATATGACTTTATTTAACCCGTAGGGAAATTGTTCTACAATGTCATACAATGTTATAATTCTCATTCATAATACAAACACATATAACAATACACATCATACATGTAAAATAATACAGAATATTGAATTACAAACGAAATACATAACAAAGTCATTGCTTGTCGCCAGCGGTGCAACAACTCAAAATCCTGCATTATTTAGAGACACAAAAGAAGATAAATGAAAGATCGTAGTAATAAAATAACTCAAATCATTTTACAGCCAAATAAAAAAATGACTCAGACAAATCCGGCATGAGCATGACGATCTTGTAGTCTTTCCCTATCGCGTGAGTAACTATTTTAAGATTTGAAAAAAATTGTCGAAATTATTATTTCCCCTACACATCCCTACGAGCAACGCTGAAGCAATATGACCGGGGGAAAATCTACAATTTTACTGTTAAAGAGAACAAAAAGATCAGGCCTCTTCCCCCTCCCTTCACCCCCTTACCCTATCACGACTTTTTTCTATTACCTTACGTAAAGCGATTTTCCTTTTAAGTAACTAGGAGGAAACGGCTGCTCCTAGAGCCAGTTTACCCCGNTAAAACCAATTTACCCTGCCATGAGGGAAGAATTCCATCGAGTGGCAACACAGACGTTTACCTATGTTGAACTCTCCCTCCCTTCCCCCAATCTCCTCCCACCCCCCTCCCCACCCCACAACCTTCCGAAAAAAAAACAAACCGTCATCCCTATCCTATAATACGGCCTATTTCATGGACTGCGAAACTTACGAATCATTGCAAGATCGCCTGATCCACCGAGGGTTAAGAACGAAAAGGTTAATATTCGTAAATGCGTTTTTCTCTTCATACATGTAGTTCAGGGTCAAGAGAAAGTAGGGCTTGGGAGAGTGGAGTTCAAAGGGTCAACAGCTCTGTCTGACCAGTTACATTAGGCTTCATTCCCATGCCAAGGTGATAAAGTGAGACACGCTATCAACTCCGCTTAATTGCAACTGTCTCTTAATAGCAAGTCTTTATTTTTTGTTTGTTTGTTTGTTTCAGATAAGGGAAGCACTTCATTATCCACATAAAAATCAGTGGTTAATCACGACTTCTTTTAAACGCAATATTTCTTGTGCTCCTGAAGAGTTGCGATCAAGCGGAGTCAACTACATTATATTTGGGTGGTATTCATATATTTGGGTGGTGAATACCTTGAAAGACACTTGAAAGCTTGCACATTAATGATGGGATCTCTTACCATCGGTGCTGAAGAAGTCCTTAGTAGCGTTCAGCGATGCACAAGTTCTCAACTGTTTCCTATAAAGTCAGCGTAATACTCTTTACATAGCTATAACTGCAACCCTCAGTCTTCAGTACAGACCTCTTTCTTCTCGTGTTTCCAGTGTTAGTGACTAAGCGATTAGGGGGATAATAGAAGATTAAGAATTGTTCAATATGTTGCAGGAACTGAAAAAGAGAGACTCACCCCGAGAACTATTCATAGAGACCAATCAATGAAACATTACTCATTTTATCAAGCAGTCAACCAACCAACAAACTCCCATAGCAAGCAAGCAAGTAACCGAGCAGCTAGCCAGCCAGCCGGTCAGTGCCAGCCACCAGCCAGCTAGTCAGCCAGCCAGCCAGCCAGCCAGCCAGCCACAGCTAGCTAGCCAGTCAGTCAGTCATCAAGCCAGTTTTGAAGGAGATTGCCCAAGGACTAGATAGATCTACACTTTGCTTTTTCCCTCACACAAAATACAGACCAATCAAGTCAATCAAACAAAACTCACTTCCGGGTTAAACAAAAATAATATAAACGTAACAAGCATTGTTGATTGTGT
>JAWQUT010001014.1:44857-56004 GCA_033807755.1 Ellobium chinense
AACTTGTTTAAGTCCTTTTGACCTCTGGTATCATTTCACCACTAAGCGTAAGAAGAGAGCCCGCGCCTTGAACGTCTCCGGGCCGCTAAAGGCCTTTCCATTCTGCTATAAAAACTAATGCGCTTTACAGGCTTGTAATGTTGCTTTGTTGACTTAGCTAAATAAGCGAATACCTTCAAAATGGCAATAGTTGCCTAAAGAAGGGATAATATGGAGGTCAGTCTTAAACGACCTCATTTCGCCCTATTTTGATATTGATATACATTATAATAATAATAATAATAATAATAATAATAATAATAATAATAATAACAATAACAACAACAGCAACACTAATCATCATCTTAAATAATATCAATAATAATAATAATACAAAACCCCAACATGTTGTGTGAACTTTGCTGCCAGAGAATAGCCGTGTTCGCACTGGAGATTATCTTATTGATTCAGGTTACAATGCTCATTATGTGTGTCTTATGAGCCCCATGTGGGCTGCTATATGAGACTCATGTGGGATTTGTCCCGGGGCAAAGCATGGTTGTCACATGGTGTGGACATATACGGCATTAAAAAAAAAAAAATCGATTGGAAGCGGGTAGAGACAAACCTCGCTTTGACAGGCGGGCAAGTGTCGTACATAGCTAGTAGGCTGACGTGTTTTACAAGACATAAAAGTGTTTCAAAACCTGCAGGCATTATCTATGTTATCGAACTGGACCATATGAAAAGTAGCCTACATCTGTACGGAGCTGAGGAAAACAAACAAATACACACACACACACACACACACACACACACAGAGATAGAGAGAAAGAGAGAGAAAGAGATCGTATGGAATTCTTCATTTCGGCCAGTGGTAAATGTTTTGTTTTATGGCGACTCAATACATTACATGAAATTTTGCCTTCCTTGTCACCTCAGGTGTGAACGTTAAATAACACAAGTGGATAATGTTAAACTTTAATACCCTTTTTGTCCCATTTTCCTTAAATGAGGTTAAGTAATATAATTTCTACAAAGTAATAATAGGATTTGCATGATAGCAGNGGGGAAGGGTCACAGGACTTGTTATTGGACAGAGGCAAACGCTTGTATCTGGAACTATCTTTCATAACCTGGAACACTGCGTTGGGCGAAACGCGTTTTTACTGATACTGATTACTATAAGATTAAAATTAGCGTAGGATTTGGATTGAAGGTTAGTACTACCAGTCATCATGTAGCACTGCTGTTGATTCTAAGACTCACTGTACATGAGAACAATTGCATGTATAATGCCTTTACAGCTTGACCTCAATAGTAACTGCAATTAACATAGGAAGGCTAGGAACTTCGTAACCTATGATTCAGAAGAACGCAACCTCGTTTCCAATTCACCCACTTACGTCACATTAATCCGCTCTTGCAACTTCCGGAATTTACTGACACATAACGGCGAGTCGCACCAGGGTTACACGCCCTTGCCCTAATCAGACATCAAAACATGGAAGGTGTTTAGAGGGTCACGAAACAAATTATTCTGATCCCTTTGGCCTTGTCAATATTGTCTTTGCTTAGCACACTTCGCTGAATGCTTAAACACCCGTAGCCGCTTGATCCCTCGTCCATCTACTAGTGGAGAGGTAATTTAGCAAGAAAAGGGGCGCTTAAAGAACATTAATTTAATAGGTTTTGAGGGGCCTGGCTGGTGTGCAAATACTTGATACTCAGTGCATTTCTTCTCTGGCAAGAGGTTAGTAGTGAACTTTAAATTTTAAGGCGTATTCATATATGTTATTAAATTACTTCCAGTAGACGAATTAGAGTAGTTTAATATAGGTGCAAAGCTTTAAAGTCTTACAAGTTCACTTTTGGGTGTTATTTATGGTTTTCTTAAGTGGTTGGAGTATTCAGAGACACGCAAAAATCTAAACATAATATTCCTAGATAAAAGAATAGCATCATCAGAATTAAGTATTGCAATCAAAAAGGTTATACGTCCTTAGCGTTGTATGAGTGAGATATGCATAGAAGCTGCTATCTGAATAGCAAGTGTGTATTATGAATCAAATTAATACGCAAAAATGAAGTAAAAAGACATTGATATGGGTAACGCGTACGAGCACAAGTATTGTTATGATAAATAAATATACACTTACGATTTGTCCGGACAAGCAAAATTCCCAAAGAATGTTCAAATAAAAAATAAGTAAATAGAGCTGGCTGCGCTCAAAAGAAACTCCGAGGGAGGTTGCCGATAGGATTTGCAATAAATGATAATAATAATAATAATAATAATAATGCATTTTATAACTCTCGTTTCCATGATAATGCCCGCTCACGCGACTTCACACTATTAATACCCCAGCAGGCCTGATCACTTTAAGACTTTCTCAGCTCCTGGGGGGCATACAATGCCGCTGCCATTTACAGGCGTTGATCACTAGCATTCTAAAAACATCTTCCACTGCCTATAGCCAGGTAGCCATATACAAACAGGTGGGCTGAGGAAAATGTGAATTAAATGCTTTCCCAAGGCACTTACAACATGACCGTGATCGCGAATCGAACCCGTAACCTTTAGATCTTGAGACCAACGCCTTAACTGTTCGGCCACGTTGCTCCACATATCAGCTTCATTTTAATATTAGTAATTTATCATCATTACTACAGGTGTCTTCGACAGTAATGATGATAAATGACTAAAATAAAGACAACTCCAGCGTCCACTGCCACATTACAGAAGAACAGGGCATGGGACACATGTGGTCGCAAACATACGTCATGGCGATGATTTTTTTTCAGTTGTGTTTTGTTCTTCTTCAGCTCTTATAGAGATAATCATATTTTTACCATAAACGGTGTATGACTGTAAAATATTTATAAGAACTCAAATTTTACATAATTTACAGATTATGACCCAATGTACCAATACGTATTTATCCTTAGGATATTTGGGTCACGGAGATAAAATATGGACACAAAATGTGTTAACTTTATCATAAACGTACAGTCAAATGGGGTCTATGGAGTTTAACATTCGTTACTTTACTTATGTTTCCTTCATCTCTTGCATGCATCCAGTGAGCAGGCAGCCATGAGAGTGACGTCAGCACTTCTTGTGCTGCTGCTTCTCAGCACTACACAAGCTGAGGGTGAGTCCATCCATCCATCCATCCATCCATCCATCCATCCATCCATCCATCCATCCAACCAACCGTCTATCCATCTCTCCCTCCATCCCTCCCTCCCTCCCTCCCTCCATCCATCCATCCATCCATCCATCCATCTCTCCCTTTCTCTTACAAATGTAGACATAGACAAAATAAAATAATACACGCCGTCTCAAAATCTAGCATTCCACGGTATTATCCATAAATCTGGGTTGGTTTGTTAGGTGTTCGAGTTCGTGAGTACATATTGGTGTGTGATATCAGGGGCTCAAGACCAGTCATCCATCCATCCATCCATCCATCCATCCATCCATCCATCCGTCCATCCATCCATCCATCATAATCCATACATTGATTAACATCACACTCTTTTTAGTAATATGTTAGAACCACAACCATATTATAAAAATAATAATTCTCTGGACAGACCAGTTTGTCTTTTGGATACTTGTTTGTTTGGCTGGACGGCCAGACGATCTTATAATTAGAAGGCCTATTTCAGCTGTACAGCAAGACAGTAAGATTATCATAAAGTGCTGAACCCAGGCTATATATATGCCTCTCACCCATCTAAACCAAACAAGTAAATTATCTTTTTATGTGAAGTTAAGTTTTGAGTCTTACTTCAGATTTTGAATCAGCATGATAATCCATTGAACTATGGAGCTGGTTGCCAGTATGAGATAATTTTAGCACGTGAAAATGAAAAATGAAAATACGACTTTTATTTACCTCGTAGAGAATTTGATTTACAATGTCATACAACGTTATACATCTCATTCATAATACTAACACAAAGAAGAATATAGGCTACATCATACATGTAAATACAAACTCTTACAAATGAAATACAATGCCATAACAAGTCATCGCTGGTCGCCAGCCGTGCAGCTCTCTGATCCCCTCAGCTCTAAAGCCTGGTACTCACTTACACCTGAGTCGAATGAGGAAATGGAAGTGAAGTGTCATTCTCTAGGACACTACAACGTAAACCACCCAGACACACAAACTTTTGACTTGACAGTCTCCAGTTTCTGAGTAAGACTCACAAACCACACATGAACTGTGGAGATTTAAAAGAGCGAATACCCGTCTATTCTGATAAGAACTAAACAGGCTTTTAATAACGATTAGAATAAACAAAAAACAAAATATCCAGAACTTAGAATGAAAACTGGCAGCCTGATAAGGGAGATAACTCAGAAATATGCTTTTCTCGGTTTTAAAATACAGTCTAAGCAAAATACTCTTGAAAGTGTAATCTGACTGTTAAACTAGTGTTCTCTATTTCCTCTTTTTAACGTGTGGAATACTTTGTAGGGTGTATTCTGGCTGTCAAAGCAATATATTTTATTTCCTCTTTTGAATTTTGCACAATACTCCTCATGTGTATTTTGGCTGACAGGCCAGTATACTCTCTCGGTTTCTTCTTGTTAACGTTGCAGAATATTTTGTAAGGTGTATTCTGTTATTAAGCCATAAAACTCTTATTTCCTCTTTTTGATATTTCAGATACTCCATAATGTGTATTCTAGCTGTCAATCTCGTATACTCTGTCTATTTCCTGTTTTGTAATGTTGAAAGTGTATCCATAGGATGTGTTGTGACTGTCAACCCAGTATACAATCTCTGTATTCTCTTTCAACGTTGCAGGATGCTCTGTAAAGTGTATTTTGATTATTAAGCCAGTATACAAATTTCTCTCTATAGCTGTTTTTGAATGTTGTAGAATACTCTATAAGGGGTATTCTAGCTGTCAAGCTAGTATAGTCACGCTGTTTCACATTGAAACTTTAACCCACAGTGCCGTATTCTAGCTGTCAAGCTAGTATAGTCACTCTGTTTCACACTGAAACTTCAACCCACAGGGCCGGACAACCATGGGAGGGAGTTTATTCTTTCGTTCCTAACCAATCGGATACATCCAGGAACCTCTGCCAACAACCTCGAGATTTTCCTTACGACAGTCTCTAACACTGACGCCCAGGTCAACATCACAGCTCCTCTATACAATTCAGGCCTGTTGGAGGAGGTTACTGTGACTAGAGGGAGTATAGAGAAGGTAAAACAAACCAGGGGTAGATGTTTTATTCTCGTGTGTGAACTCTCCAGTGAAGTGGGTGGAGCGTAGACTTTAGTTAGAAAATTTGGTTATTTCTTGAGGTTCATCGAAAGTCGGAACTCGACAACAATGACAACTACCGTGCACGGTTTGTAATTTGTTGGGTGAATTGTATTTTTTTATTTTTAGATATTTGGTTAACGACTTTGTGTCGGAAGAGGATATAGCAAGAATCAAGCGTGGTATGTATGCTGTTAAATGAAATTAAAGAGGCAAAGATATGAGTATAGCGAACACCACTCGAAAGTCAGTGCACTCTTTACTAGCTCTTCCGCATGAGTCGCAGAGAGTCGCTAGAGACTCATACATCCGTTGCTTTGAAGCTCTCGGGGACCGCCCATTATAATGGACCGCCGCTTTGTTTCCTGCAGTTATACCTGTGGGGACTAAACACACGAAGCTCCGTAAGAGGATAGGGTAGAGGTGGCCGGGAGGAGAAAGGTGGCGAATGGATCTTAAAGGAAAGTTGCATCGTCCTACAGACCATGTTAAATCATACGAAACCCTGTTATTCCAATAAAACAGTCTTTCAAGTGTCTGTCAACATGATATAATGTTTTTGCCTGCCCCAGACAACCTTCAGGGTTACGTTATGCGAAGTCCGAATTCTTACGCCCACTGTGCATGTGGCGGCCATGAGATTACGTCAAATACGTTCTACTACTACCTGCAAGGCCAGGCTGTCAAGCCAGTGCTCTGCGGATGGGTGATAACACGTCTGTATGAATATTTTATTCCACTGTAGACGGCAGTTGTGTCAAACAAAATCATGCTGAGGCAATAAAAATGCAGAATACTTTACCTGGCTTCTACGATCAATCTTTACTTTTGAATCTGGATGGCCAAAACCTTAATTGAAAGCTGAATAATACATTGTCAGATAGAGGTGTCTGTAGTTGCTGACTACATCAGTGACGTCATCATTTTTTGCCACAAGCCTCTGCTGTTTGGGGAAGGGGAATAACTCTAATCGCAAGGGCGAATCCCGGTCACCCCAGCTCTTTTTATTGCGTCATAATATTACACACGCATGCGGCAACAGAACGATGCTCTTTCTTCGTTAGACTGTCTCAGTTTGCACCATAGATAATTTTCAGAGGGAAAAAGTTCTGGAAAACAATATTATTTTTGACGTGCATGTCCACGTTTAAACTTCTTCTTCATGTGGCGTACTCTACGCAAGGCACAGCCATCCTTACTGCGACTCAGAGGGCCCTTTTATTTGTGTTGCCAGTTGTTTTATATCCACGATATTCGTGTTCATGCCCTGCCCGATGTCTTTCCTAGTGTGCCCCCAAAAAATTCACATAATAATAATAATAATAATAATAATAATAATAATAATAATAAAGATAATGATAAAGTGCATTTATATAGCGCTTCACCCCCGGAGAGCACGAAGCGCTTTACAATTTCCTGCACATGTACTCGACACAAATGCATTTCTCCACAAACACACAAGCTTACTCGCACAGCATTTGCACGTAAACATATACACAGTCATAATAATCTTCACTCACATAATATAGACACACAGCATCAGTATGTGCATGCAATCGAAGAGCAGAAGTCTCAAGGTCAGGGGGAAGCACGGATTCCAGCTTCGATACGTATACAGAGACTGAGCTCCCAGGCCCTAAGCGGAGACGTCAACTCAAGGAGTTGCACATACACACACACATATACTAGAGCCACACCCACACTAGAGGAGTAGAGGTGATGAAACCATTACTCGGAAAGGTACAGTACTTAATAAACAGGTATGTATTCAATTGAGCCTTAAATGATTATTATTACACTATCATTATCTCATAATAATTGTTACTGATATAATAGATTCTAGTGTTCACAACACCTCAGAAGCACATAAGAGTTAAGATGCGAAGGATTTCCGAATATCTATTGATTTATCTTACAACATTATATCATTATTTTAAAATTGTTCTTGTCAAGCTGATTATTACGGTTAATAGGAATTAATTTTATTAATATTACTTCCTTCCCATCATAGGTCTTGATCGACTATAATATGAGGGGCTCAGGGACAGAACTCACGGGCAAAACCATCTGGATACAGAGCACGGAGGAAGTAGTGGTCTACGCCGTTAACAAAGAAACATTTTCCACCGACGCCTATGTGGCGATACCCACTGGTAAGTTATTAATAATAATAATAATAATGCTGTTTATGAGTATCGTATCCTGGCTAATGCCCGCTCACGCGACTTCACACTATTATTACCCCAGCAGGCTTGATCACTCTAGGACTTTCTCAGCTTCCCGGGAAACACACAGTGCCGCTGCCATATTAACAAGCGCTGATCACTAGCATTCTGACAATATCTTTCACTACCTATAGCCAGGTACCCATTTTACAGACGGGTGGACTGAGGCAAGTGTGAATGAAATGCCTTACTGTCTGAGTTAGTTGGCTTTTTTGCCTGCCTCTTTCATCAAAGCAACGTATTCTACGGACATCTAGGTGGGTCTGCCCGCTGTAAAACTGGCCTTCTGGCCTGCCTCTCTGAATATATTGTGTTCTGCCGATGCCAGTATGGGGTCGCCTGCTGGTTGGCTTTATCGCCAGCCTCTCTCAACAAAGAAAAGTACTCCAGCGCCCCTAAATGGGACTGCCTGTTGGTTAGTTGGTTTTTCTGCCTGCCTTGAAGTTCTTCAACTGGAATTGCAAACATTCATAGACAGTAAACATGCTCATCTATTGAATGGTGAGCAGTTGATTTGGGATGGGAGTTTCGTCCATACGTCCCATATGGCCGACCCATCTGAATGATTTGTTGCTGATGATTTCCATCATGCTGCTGTTTTGTTGTTGTTGTTGTTGTTGTTGTTGTTGTTATTATTATTATTATTATTGCCCATTCATTATGACAAGTAAAGGACACATCACTATCTAATAGTTTGGTCAAAAGCTCTGAGGTGAGAGGGTAAAAGGCTATTTCCTGCAATCTTTCTCTGCCACATGTGGCTGGTAAGATCTGTGCCGTGCACACTGGCCAGTCTTCAAAGTAGATCACGAGTTGCACACGTCCTAGTTCAGAGATGAGTTTGAATCGCGGGATGGATTCATTTTGATGTAGGTAAAGGATGAAAGCTCAAAGACCGACCTGACACAAATATAAGCCCAGTTTCGCACATCTTCAGTCCATAGGTGGATTTTCTGGAGAAATTTCAGATATTTTGATGGCGTGACAGCCCCGTTTTATGTCTTTCAAAAAGAGGCCAATTTGCATTATACGTTGATGTTGATGACGATGATGATTATGATGAAGATGATGATGAGGGGGAGGGGGAGGATCCTACTATTACTGCTACTACTACTACTACTACTACTACTACTACTACTACTGCTGCTGCTGCTGCCGCTATATTACTACCATATATACCGATATGAAATCTATTTCTGCAACAGATGCCGTGGGACAAGAGTACTACACAATGTCCTATTACTCCCAAACTGCCTTCGCCATTTCGGGAATCTACGACGGTACCAATGTAGATGTAAGTTATCATCATTTATCATCCCATCTGTTGGTGGTTACAGCTATAAACATACATAAACAAACCTGATATCTCCTCTGGAACAGGCACAACATCTATTTATTCTTACACAATGCACACATGCGAAATTGACACATGATGCTGAGCCCTGAAGGCCGCAGTAACCCTTGTGCTGCTGTGATAGAATTCTACTGACCGCTCACTACGCTTGAATGCGGCAGTACATTCTCATCTCCTTGCCGAGCGCTGAATGCGGCGGGGCAGACAACAAGTGTAACAATCGTTATCCGTGGTCACGCAGCCAATGGGAGGTTGAACCCGAGACGCCTCGCGTTATGGGAGCTCAACTGGGTCAGTGCTCAACTAACTATTCGAAGGTGTAAATTTCCCCCGTCCTCCTCCTCTCCCGTGTTTTTTCCCGTTCTTTCGCCCCTTGACTTGCGTAGGTTTAGTTCATATCAAAATGTATGGTACTCCGAGTCGACAGCCGGCAAACATGTGATATCAAGTGAAAAGGAATACAGTATTCTGTTCCATATCATATTTCAGAATCAAATTTTAGCGAATTTCGAGAGATGAGCTCAACTCGCGAAAACTATTCCCTGCGAAAATAAGATGTGTTGGATTTTTTTCTAAGGGCAAAATACGAACATACTATGGTATCATTTGAACTTTATCGAGTATAATTTGCCTTTTGTCTTCTGTACGAAGCAGGATTGTCCGTTTGGTGACTTGACATAACTGCCCTGTTATTCCAGAGTGCTCTAGATTCTGTACTCACACACACATGAGAAAATCATCATGTGGCGCTCGCAAAAATAATTAGATCCTCGCTAACAGCTAAGTCCAACTTTTGACGAAAATAAGATCCTCGTGAATAGCCAAATACCACCTTTTTTTTCATGGAAATTATATTTTCGCGAATAGCCAAATCCGACTTTTCACGGAAATAACATCCTCGCGACAGTCAAATCCCACATTTTATGAAAATTAGATCCTCGCGAAACAAAACCACTTCTACAGTATTAGTTTTCTCCTCCAGAATATTTATATATCTCTGCTCTATTCCTATTCAACTTGCATTTCCCTTTTCTTGACACTGTCACGGTGATCTTTGTTTTCTCCTTCAGATAATATTTCTGTCTTCATTACCGTCTCTTACACAAAGTAGTCTTTCACTTTTCATTGAGATTTGCGTCGACGCATGACCTTGAAAAAACCTTCCTCTCCTTCTATTCCTTCACACTGCTGTTAACCACAATTGCTGTCGGTTAGTCTAATTATTGCCCAATATCATGACCTTGACTCGTCCTTCAGATAACCTTTCTCCCCTCGCATTCCCAATTCAGACCAGTTTCAACCGCACCAGTCTTTCATATTTTTTCTTTTTAAAAATTTTTAAACAATGTCCTAAAGCATGACCTTGGTTTGTCCTTCAGATAACCTTTCCGACCCCATTGTACTCCACTGTTGATGTGACTTACAATGGCGTGTCTTACACCAATGGTGACACTTTGTCCTTGACAATCAATCGTTTCCAGAGTTTCCACTGCTACCAGGTAATAAAAGCGTATCAGTACTAGTGGTGAGTAATTCGTTTCTGAGTATGATACTTTCGATACCGTGAATTTCGATTCTGTTTTGAAATTAAAGGTTTGAAATTTCGAAACAACTTCGATACTTTCGATTTAAACGATGAAACTTTGTCTAACCCAAACAGGATTCCATCCCCACTCATATGTCTTTGAAATATAATCTTTTTTCACACCTTGCTTCATATAAGCTGTTACAATGACCTATTTTGTATTAAACTCTTCAAAAGTAATTCTGATCCCCACCCAATACTTTGTAATAGTCTGTTGAATATTTACATGAAAGTGGCGAATGTGTAAAGAAAATGTGTTTTTAGCGGGAAAAGCAATTTTTGCCGGAAGAGGTTAGAAACATGGTTGGGCAGGATTGCAATCATTATGGATATAAGTTCCGTTCTCGTGAATTTAATCTGAGCTTAATAGCTATTTTCGAGAAACTGATCTGGATCTGAACTGTAGCTATATCGGGTGCTTAATCTGAAACTTTAATTTTCTACTTAAATTTCAGTTCAATTCATATCTTGCTTGAAAATCAGAACCGAATGCCAGTTTCAAACATCAAGAGGAACTGATCTGATTTGAAAACGACTGTTTTCATGGAATTGGGCTAAAGATTGATCCTAGGGCTATTTTTTTTTCCTTTGTGAACTGAACTTGATCTGAACTGACTTTTTGATGAACTTACCCAACGCTGGGTAGAAATGTTTCAGGCAATTTTCTTATGATATGTCAACAGGACAGCCAAAGCTACGCCGACTTCAC
>JAWQUT010001014.1:64179-85080 GCA_033807755.1 Ellobium chinense
GAGAGAGGAAGAGGGAGGGAGAGAGGGGTGGGTGAGTGGGTCAGTCAGTCAGTCAGTCAGTCAGTCAGTCAGTCAGTGAATCAGTCAGTCAGTCAGTCAGTCAGTGTGTGAGTACGTGCCTGTGTACCTGCGTGCGTGCCTGCGTGTATGCTTAACTGAGTGAGTGAGTGAGTGAGTGAGTGAGTGAGTGAGTGAGTGAGTGAGTGAGTGAATGAGTGAGTGAGTGAAAGAGGAAGTACCTGAGTGCGTGTGTGCACCTGTGCGCGCGTGCTTACGTGCATGTGCGCGTGTGTGTGCATGAGTTAATGACTATGCGTATGAGTATGAGTGCATACATATGCGTCCGTGTGTGAGTGAGTATGTGCATGCGTGCGTACGTGCATAATCACGTGCCTGTGCTCTATGTGCGTGACTACGTGCGTGCTATTTAGAACGAAAAACACTGCCCATGCATGAAAGAAATTCAGAAGCTAATCATCTTCCACCCCAGTGTCTACTCCTTCCTGGCTTATTTCGTACTGACATCTCCCATTTATCGCTCTTTTCCTTAAAAATAGCAAATATGCCTACAGTGGAGCAGACTTAGTACGGATACACCTAGTAAGTAAACACGGATACTGAGTACAATATTTTTGATTCCGATGTTTCTTCTATAAGGGTAAGTGTATGGTTAAAACTTCATTCTGTTAATAAGTACACTTTTGGTCGGTTCCAAGGTGTACATATTATCCGGCCTCCATTGTACTTACACATTTTTCTTGGTAGGACACACACATTATGATTGTCGAGAACCAATGGCCCCGTTAGCCAAGGTTCTTTGCTTAAGCGCAACTTTTCGCTCGCTCCACTCCAGTCTGTGAGTGTGACAAAGGAGAACTGGCCGTAGCTTTTAAGCCAACCACGTACGTAGTACTGTACCTCTGTCATTTCCCTTGACTGACGGGACGTCACTCTTGCTGTACTTTCAGTGTTCTCCGAATGGTCAGAATGGTCTCCCTGTAGTGTCACGTGCAATGATGGCTTCCGGACACGTGACCGGAACTGCACGGACATTTACACCGGGCTGCCGGATACGTGTATCGGGGACCACAACGAGACAGAAGTTTGTGATGTGGGGCCCATTCAAGGTGAGAAGCAGCAGCCCATCTACCTACCAGTCTACTGACTCACTCTAAGACTCACTCACAGACACGATACAACCCATTCAAATGTCGACTGACTGACTAATCAACCATCTTCTGAACCAATCAACCGTCTTTTGACTAATCGGGTAGCTAACCTATAGACTGATGGACGGACGAACCAACCAATCTACCAACTAGGCCAAGAAGCAACCACATAATCAACTACATAATTGATCATTGCCAACATACCTACCAACTAATCAACCAAGCCAAAGAAACAACAATAACAAATAGATTAGCCGTCCAACCAAGCAACCAACCAACCAAGCAAGCAAGCAAACAACCAACCAACCAACCAACCAACCAACAAGAAAGTAACCAACCAACCAACCAACCAAGCAACTAAGCAAGCAACCAACTAACCAACCAACCAACCAACCAACCAACAAACCAACCAACCAATCAATCAATCAATCAATCAATCAATCAAGCAAGCAAGCAAGCAAGCAAGCAAGCAAGCAAGCAAGCAACAAAGTGAACCCATAATTAAAATTCTCTCTCACTACACCCCGCTCTCATACTACCACTTCCTTCGCTAACCTCACCCAATCCATCCACCTCTACCCATGTGTAGGTACATGCTACAACAACATCTCCGGAGTATGTACTTGCGACTGGGGTTACTCTGGGAACTCGTGTGAGTGGTGTGTCGCCAACTATACGGGCTGCTACTGCGAGTACTGCGAGACAAATTTGATTGGCCACGACACAAACTGCTCCACTTGGTGTTACCATGGTTACGCTAGTGTGCCAGGTAAGCTTGCATACATAAGTGGTGGGTGATTCTTTAGATTCGATTACAAAAGCAGTGTCAGTATTACTTGAAAGACAATAGTATGTGATGTCAATATCGATAGTTTGAGCCTTATTTTGAATTATTAAATTCTCTGCTGAAAAGACATTTAGAGCTACATAAAACAACCAACATCATTCCATCTCGTCCCATCCGTTACCTTTATCCCTTTATTTTGAACTTCTCTCTCTCACGCTCTCTCTCTCTCTGTCTCTCTATCTCTCTCTCTCTCTCCCTCTCTCTCCCTTTCTCCTTCTCTCTCTCCCCCTCTCTCTCCCCCTCACTCTCGCTCCCTCTCTCTCTCTCTCTCCCCCCTCTCTCTCTCTCTCCCCTCTCCCTCTCTCTCTCTCTCTCTCTGTCCCTCAACGTGTCTAGGTTTGTGACACCTCTTAGAAGGGCAAATCACTCAGTGTACAACCCAATTAATCCGCTAATATATAAAATCCCCCTTTTTGGGGGCCCTGCCAGACAGTGTTAAGCTGTAGAAATATGTAAAATGACCTGTGATCTAAGTAAAGCATCCAATTTTAAAGTTTCAGGTACAATTTGAGCCTTCTAGATAAAAAAAATAAAATGGGCAGGCCTATGTATTCGCACGCGGTCAAAACCAGCCAAATGAAAAATTGGGGACTTTTTCGAAAGACATTTGTGAAAAATTTTGGGCGTTGACCCCCTCCCCCCCCCCCGTNCCCCCCCCCCCCCTTTTTCTTCCCGTTAAAAGATCGGGCAAAAGAAGTACTTTAACCTCTAGGGATGAGATTTTCGCAAATCACAGTGGTATATGTAAAAAAACACAAAATGTTAATAGGGCCAACAGGAGAAAAAACAGTAGGTGTCAAAGACCTCTATAAAACTGGAGAAATAACTGCACAATATTATTTAATTTAGTCTTGTTTCTCCCTTTGCGTCCCTTGGCCCAGGTTTGAGCTCCACTCAGCGGCGATAAGTACTCAGATTCTTGATGTACTACAATGAATGATAGGTTAACGGATTGAGCCAACTGGCCGTTTTAAGACTGGAGGTTAATGCGGTAGTATAGAGCTGGACTGTCCTCACTGGAGAATTATAGCTGTATACGGCACGCTAGCCGTTCTGCCAATCAGCGTGCGTAAATTCGAGAGTGTGTCAGCTTCTCAACTTTGTTTCCGAAATTTGCCGGACGTTTCGGCGTTCTACTCAGTATCTAATTATTAGCTTAGGCCTTTAAGAGGGTGCCTAGATAATAGCCATAAGTCGCCCATAAAGCACTCATATGTAACAGCATACTTAGGCTGCCAGACAGTGGCACCACTTGCGTTTGACTGTTTCGCTTCCTGTATGTGCCACATTTTGGGACATTCCCATCTAGAGGTTGGTTTAAGGTTACAGACACCATGGCAAAAATAGGAAAATCTTTTACTAGAAGAGCGAGCAACAGAAGATCTTCAGAGGAAGATACCCCAGTCTAGCAAGTGTTTCGGCCCTTTGACTTCGGGCCACACTTGGGTTGAAAAAAAAAAGACAGAAAAAGACAGCACTCATGAGAGAGTTCCTAAACAATGATAATGTTTAGGTACTGTGCTAAGTTTATTTTTTTCTTCTCCCTTAACCTTATCCGTAACCCTGTCCCTATCCTTAAAACAAGCTCCAGGCTGGAGTGTCTTGGAATATTGCCTACAAAATTTGCTGGAGCAATGGGTTAGGCAAAAACTGAGTGCAATGCGATATGCAAAATTGCAACAACAAGTAGAATATTTATTATTATGCATTTGATTTTTTTACGGTCAGGGGGAGTGTGTATGTGTGTGTGTGTGTGTGTGTGTGTGTGTGTGTGTGTGTCTGTCTGTCTGTCTGTCTGTTTATCTGTGTGTGTGTGTGTCTGTCTGTCTGTCTGTCTGTTTATCTGTGTGTGTGTGTGTGTGTGTGTGTGTGTGTGTGTGTGTGTGTGTGTGTGTGTTTATGTATAGCTGTGTGTATGTATGTGTCTGTTTGGAGGAGGAGGGAAGAGGTGGAAGGGAGGAAGCTGAAGGTTGTCCAGTATCGACTCTGGTCCGTATTCTAATTATCTTCCTCTTTGTCTGCAGGTGGGGACGACTGTGAGTGTTACGAGAACACGACATACGGATTCTGGCAAGGCGATGAGTGCACCTACTGTCTAACGGGCTTCACCCTGCCTTCAGATTGTCTCTCCTGCGATGAAGGTGACCAACAGATCTAACATAGAGTCATTGCCATCGGTCTCTTCTTGAGATGACTGTCATTAATCTCACTTTCAGTTAGTTTCTCATCTTCCATGCGTGTACAAATGTCTGAGGCATTTGTGGCAGTATTGATTGTCGCAGCGTACACTTGTCTGGGGCATTTGTTTCTTGTTTTATGTCCAGTATGCAGCACAGGATTAGACTAAATGAAAATTGAGATTAGCACATTGATCCCTGTCGCTGGCAAAGGTGTATCGTAATGACGTCCCTGTAATATAATCAGTGACCTTTATTAAATATACGAACTGAGGTGTCGCTGTGTTGTCTGTGGGGCTCTTCCCCCACCCCCAACCCAAGTGGTGGGATGAGCGACATGAGGCATAATAACTTTCAAGATCTAGACTCGTATGTACAATGCTGGGTAACTTTGCGCGCCCACGGTAACTATGGGAAATTCTAAAGATATCAATGATGAATTCGGTGCGTAAAATGACACGGCACTGTTTATCAAACCTCTGATCATCCTGATTAATTCGATAGCAGTTGGACATGCAGCGTAATTAATAACTGCACGTCCGCAGATCGTAAGATACATCCTAACTTCCTGTTGATTACTGGCCTGTACCAAGAGATGCATTTCAACGGATATTCAGCATATTACTGTCGCTCGTCTGACAAAGTGACGAATATGACCAATAATTATATGAAGACATTTTGAGATTACACGTAAATGTCGAGTAAACGTATGGCAATTAAGAGCGTTTACTGAATATAAACAGGTGAATGGAGGACCAATTATTCATTTTTAATCATACCTAAATGGAAAAAAAAAATAGGGACAAGCATCTACTTCAAATCCTACATTTGTCTCCAATTTCTCAGGCTGGGTCGGCGAGTGGCACTGTTCCATCCCTTGTACTAACGGTACCTTTGTCTACGACACGGACGGCGTGACCGGAGATGATGAAATCATCCCTAGGTTTGCCTGCGCCGAGAATGACACTGGGAACGACATCTTGGCTTGGTTCGGCTATAGCAGTTTCAACTCAAAGGTCATTACCATACCAGTAGGCGCAGCCAATCAAATCGAGGGGGCGGTGGCCAACTCGCAGGAGACTGAGTTCCGCCCAGGCTATCATCAATATGTCTTCACTGTTGGGTGAGAAAATAGATTATAGTAATAGTGATAATAATTATGATGATAATGATAACAACGATAATGAATATTAGTAATAATAATGATAAAATAATAATAATAACAGTTATAATATATATTTTTACATTTTTTACATTTTTTTTTACTTCCATTCATTCTTTATTATTTTCACATTTTTTGGTTTGCTCCTTGCTTCTTGTCTTCCTTCCTTCCATTCTATTTTTTCTACCATCATTTTTTTCTTTTTTCATTTCGTTTCTAGCCTGGCATTTTTTTTTTTCTAGTTCACTGTGTGGCTTCATTTTTCTTTAGACCCATTTATCACAAGACAATACATTCATCATATTCCAAAATTATCATAATCTGGTTCTTGAAAGAAAGAGGAGGCAGAAGAACCTAAAAGAAGGAGAAGGGGTCATTCGCTGAAAACAAAATTAGAAGTTAGTACGAGTAACGAAGTTGTAACATGAGAAGCTAACGGTATTGTTTAAAAATCCAAAGGTTTTGGATCATACAATCGAGTCAGTATCGATCGATGAACATACTTGCCAACTAGAATGTCAGTTGGCGAATTTTGGCAGTCAGTCAGTCAGGAAGTCAGTCAGTCAGTCAGTCAGTCAGTCAGTCAGTCAGTCAGTCAGTCAGTCAGTCAGAGAGCCAGTCAGTCGTCAGTTAGTCAGTCATTTCTCAGTCAGTCAGACGATAGAATTTCAGAGAGCAGCCAGTCTATGAGACATCCAGTGAAATGTGCACTAACAAAAGTGGCTCCAAGATGAATAATCCATATATATCCACAATTCCTCCAAAGTTGACAGTCTCTCACTTAATGTATCAATCTCTCTACCCTTCAGTTATTCATCTAACTGTGCAATGCATTAAATCTTACAGCCCCTTCGCCCAAGGCACAGTCGTCACCTGGACACTTGTCCACGATGCGGGTGGGTCTAACTACACCATATCCGTACCTGACGATCTGGTCTGGTGTGAGGGCGAAGTACAAAAGGTGAGTGCCATAGAATAAAAAATATCTACACATGGGGTGAAACCAAGATTTCACGTCAAAAACTACAGTACCACCTCTTGTAACTATGCCAACCACATTGTTTAACTTGATGTAATGGCGGCCGAGTTCGACATGCCAATGTAATCACATTCTAATTGAGATAATAATATTCACGGTAAAAGAATGGATCATTATTCAGAATTAAGTAATCTGTCTAACAATAGAAATATCTCCTTTTAAAAAAAAAATTTTAACGATATCATCAGCAGGAAACCTTAATCTGTAGTCATAAAAAGTGATTTGCTGATAAAGCTGGAAGGGCAGAACTGTAACAGTTTAGTCGGGATTTTTTTTTACCACACAGAATCGTGCCATCCGCAGCTGAATTGGATAATCCTGTGCATTGCTTAGTATTCCAATACTTACCCGCTTACAGTACGCACCAAGGTGTGCAAATTTACACACTATGAATATGAATTTTACGTAGAGCTCGAAACTTACAATAATGAACTTAAAATTGAGAGATGCCATAGGCGCATTCCTGCCTCTGTCAAAACGGCCCGTAAAAGGTCCGAACTTGAAAACAAAATCTCTCTATTGTTGTACTTCTTGTATCTTCAAGGACAACCTGGTTGATGTGAGCCTGACGGAAGACATTGGCTACTGCAGGTGTGACCCTGGTTTCTACGGGGCGTCTTGTACCAACGAGTGTCCTGGAGGGTCGTCCACCCCTTGTTCTGGCCATGGCGAATGTGGTGTGATCAATGGTATCTGCGTGTGCCAGTCGCGATGGACCTCTGTGCTGTATGATCCTGACCTGTATGATGAAGGTGAGGCCGTACTCTCCTTAAGGATTTATGCAAAACAGAGTTGACTGTACAAGTTGATTTGGAAAAAAAAAAAAAACAGGGACAACGTAGCGAACAGTGGAATGTTATACAATAAGTTTAAATATACCTAAAATGCAACTTTCACAATGGCTTCATGGTGGCAGAGATGATGTGACGCAAGGAATTAAGAAACTGGAGGTATGGGTTGAAATCCCTCCCGAGGCAAACATTTTTAAAAATCAACAGAAGGACACTTTGGAGTCATGACCCAAGTGTGGCCCAGCCCCGTCAGAGTGTCAGGAAGTCAAAGGGTCGAAACACTTGTTAAACGGGGGTATCTTCCTCTGAAGACCTTCTGTTGCCTCGCTCTCCGAGTAAGAGAGTTTCCTATTTTTTTTATTTCAAATTCTACATTTATCTCAAATTCCTCAGGCTGGGTCGCCAACTGGCACAGTTCTAGCACTTGCAACAATGGAGTGGATTCCAAAATAGAGTTGATTGTATGAGTTGATTTGAGCCAATACCAAGTTATTTTACGCCTTCTCACAGGCGCTGATTTCTAGCTGTTTGACAATTTTCACTGCTTATAACCAGGTATCAATTAAACACACGAGGAGGACTGACCAAATTGTGAACGAAACACATTCCTAACAGGTTTACAACATGACTATTGCGGGAATCAAAGCCACGAATTTCATCCCGATTCCAAACAGCCCCTCGGCTCCATGTTCCACAGCCTAATGAGCAAAAGACTCAGCACAATCAGGCTATAAATAATAATGATGAATGAATGATTTCAGCATTGCATTTTAGATAAAAGTTCTGGCCTCAGATAAGCATTTTTATTTCCATTTCTCCTCAGTCCACTAAGTCTGTCAAATGGGTTTACAGTAACTGGATGGTAGGATGGGTGGGTGGGTCGGTCTTCTTCGGAGGTTTCCAAACAACCCAAAAATAATTTTCTTCAGATAAGGACCATAAGGAGGATTGTTATCCTGATCTCTTAGGGCAATATTACTGTGACGTCGCGTGAGCAAGAAATGCCTGGATTTGGAGACTTACGAGTATAAGCCTTATAATGATGATAATGATGGTAGTGGTGGTGGTAGTAGTGATGATGATGGTGATGATGGTGATAGTAGTTGTGATAATGACGATGATGATGTCTATGAATGGTAAATTCAAACGTGCAATAATAATCTGTTTTTCTCTGCTCAGGCTACGTGTCGTCTAACTCCTCCTACTCGTGCGACGTGTGCTCAGAGGACTGGGAAGGAACGGACTGTTCCACAGCCAGACTCACACGCTACAAGAATAGCACCAACTACCACGCTACCATCGCCAGCAGCGGAATTGTCACCTTCGATGGCGCTACCCTGGAGCTGGTGCAGCCCGGTGCATACAGGCTTGTGGAGACGAGTGATACAATTGTGGATGGCTATTTCACGGTAGAATATTTTAAAGACGTCTTCATGAAATCATAGATGTAGTACTCTGAGTGAACATCTGTTTCTGTCAGTTCACCTCCTTCTTTACCAGGTCAACACGAATCTTATCATGATGAACCTTTTAGATCCTAGACCATTTAGATTTCTTCTGAGGCTGCACTCTTGATAGAAACAAAAAGAACAAATTCAATTACGAGTATATAGTTTCTGTATTTTTGTCAGCCACCATTGACGATGGGTTTTAAGATTTTGATTTTTAGGGAATACGGATTGAGAGTGCTGACCCGAAAAAAGCAAGGCACATTTCCTTTTTCGCTATGAACTGGTCAGTATTAGACAATCCTTGAGCTCAAGAGTCCTTTAGCCTGTCTCTTTCCCCACCCCAACTTCCGCCTCTCGCCAAACACATATCCATCAAGAACTTTATCGGGGCTACATGGAATACTGGTCGAGAGCTTGGGAAAATAAGGCTTCGAAAAATCTACGTCTGGAAATAATACTGTCGTAAGTCCTTATATAATTTCAAGGACGTTTGATAGTACTATTTCCGAGCGACGAAATGATGATCTCCCTTGTATCTCTCACTTCCGGTGAGTATGTGTGGATGGTTAACTCTTGCACTATAAATATAGGTGGAAACATTGAAGAGTTACAAAACAATTACTTTCCTTGCAAGTCTCTTACTTCTGATGATTACACACTGGTGATTTACATTATACTTATGCGGTGCTTCATGTCTATTCGATATTTCCCCATTGAAAGATGCATTTCAGTTTGAATAATAAAGATAAGCGTGCATTATCTGTTTTATTTCACCTCAGCCGTGTAGAGGTCGCTATGACTGCCACACCCTCACAGAAGTCGCCCTCTCCCACTACGACATGACTCTCTCTGTCGCCGTCGACGGCACCGACAACCTCCTCCTTAACAATTCAATCCGCAGCGACATCAGCTCTGCCTTTTCACTCACGCAGTAAGTTTTGTTGTAGTTTGATAAATTTATCATTGGCTTCTTTTCAATCATACAATAAGCTTTGTTGTAGCTTGATGAATTTATCATAGGCCTCTTTTCAATGTCGCAGCAAGTTTTGTTGTAGACTAGCTTGATGAATTTATTATTGGCCTTTTTTCCATCTCGCAGTAAAATGTGTTGTAGCTTGATGAATTTATCATTGGCCTCTTTTCAATCACGCAGTGTAAGTTTTGTTGTAGCTTTGTGAATTTATCATAGCCCTAATTTTATTTACACAGGAAGCTTTGTTGTAGCTTGATGAATTTATCATATTCATAGGTCTCTTTTCACTAACGCAGTATAAGTTTTGTTGTCATGTTGTTTTGTTATCATAGGCCTCTTTTCAATCACGCACTGTAAGTATGTTTTGCTTAGTGAATAAGGCCTAATTTCATTTAAGCAGTAAGTTTTGTTGTGGCTTAATGAATTTATCATAGGCTTGAGGGTTTTCCTTCCTATTTTGCCCGTTTACTTCATGGTTAGTGTCATGGGCATTTGCGTAGCCTACAGTAGGCAGATTTTTACTGTTGATATCTATATATCATCAATACTGTCAACTTAACTATCATTACACTCTGAATTAAAAGACGTTTAGTAATGCAGACGAATAAAATTATCTAAGTGTAACTTTTGCGCAATAAGAAAAATCCTCAAAAAATGCATTAGTCAGGGAAGGATCAAAAAATTTTAAAAAAGGGGGAGGTAACCCCCGCATTGCTGACCCGCCTCTGAGTATCGAAGAAAACAATCTGGAAATCTAGATTTCCTAATAATGCTAATATACAAGAATCAGCAGTACATCCCTCTTTCGTAATACTTAAATAGTACATTCTCTTTATATATATGTACTTACGTGCACCCACAGAAAACTACGTTCTGAACAGCTGTTATAATTACCAACAAGTAAAGGGTAAAATTTATAAGTAGAGCTATGAGCACCGCAGGCGTGCATTATCTTAGAGAAATTCGGGGAGAGTGATATTTATGACCACCCGGTCNTGTTATGTCTTACTGTGCTATTTATTCATTTTTTCACAGGGACAACATCACTCTCAGCTATGTCAACAACGTGGTGAGGATCATCGTGGCTAATGGCCCGGATATCGTCATGCAGAATGTAGGCGGGGAGCTCATTTTGGGCGCGGAAATCCCAGTCAATACTTCCGGTGTCTCCGGGCTGCTGGGTAACGCGGATGATGATTGGGTGAATGATGTCGCGGCCTCATCCAGCGTAGCTTCTTATACCGCAGATGACTTGACAGCATTGAATAAGGCAACCAATGCAAATAATCAGTGAGTGGATTGGTGTTACTCTATAAAGATAATTTCTTTTTTTTTACGGAAGCATTTTTCGCGAGGAAGTAATTTTTACGAATTTTGCAAGTTGAGCTTCTCTTGGACATATCGACTAGAGTATAATATTCTGTGGAAACGAACCAAAAAATGCCAATTATGTATCATCGGCCATCTTGAAATGTAACCTCAGATGTCTCTAAAATTAGTGTGCTCTCATACCCCGTCATGCACGAGAAGCTATTTCCAATCTTAGATCCTCGTACAAACAAAAAAAAAAAGAAAAAAATCTTCTATGGTATAGATCTATATTGTCCATTTTCACGTAGGCCTACAAAGCTGTATTCCACATGTGAGATATATTATGTAACATTAAAGACTATTGATTTTGACTAGCTTAGATTCATAAGCTGGACCTTTTGACCAAATCACTGCTTGCAATGTTTTCTGCAAATTTCTCTTTTGTGGAGTGTGACTTCACGGTCAACATGGACAGTATATTATAATAAGTTTCCACGCAGATTTGCATTTAAGATATTGTGCCACACAAAGAAATCATTCGTTTATAGACCATCTCACGAAGACATCTTTTGTCATTAAGAGAGCTTGTGCACTAACAATGGGATCTCTTACCATCGTAAGTATTGCAGTAAGTCTGTATATTGAACGCTTTAAACGGCGCATTCAGCATTAATGCACTAATATGATTCTTACGAGGGTGAGAGATCCCATCGTTCATGCGCCAACTCTCAGTTTACTCAAACAGCCGGCTACACTGAGGTAATGCCAGTGCATTTTCACACAGATTTGTTTTTACTTACATAAGCATTCAAGTAGCAAAATGAAAGCTGACCAATACTCCATAAAATTAAACTTGTTTCCTGCTAACGGGTCAAGTTCCATGGAATGGCCCTTTTAAATCCCTAAATCATGATATCATATCAGAACCCATTAGGGCATGTACTGTAATTAAATAAAATTAATGTAAGTCTTCAAATGGCGTTGAATGAGGGCATACTGTAATTATATAAATTCAGTGTAAGTCTTAAATTCGCATTGAATGAAGGCATTTACTGTAATTCTACAAAATTAATACAAGTCTTCAAATCGCGTTGAAAGAGAGCATTTTATACTGTAATTGTATAAAATTAATATAAGTCTTTAAACCGCGTTGAATGAGGGCATACTGTAACTATATAAAAATAATGTAAATCTTGAAATCGGGATGAACAAAACTATTCATTATTAATTATGAGAATATCTTCGTGTCCTGTCACTCCCTAAACTAAATCTGTCTGTGAACCTTCCATTTCCATCTTGTCCTGCGTCATGATATCAAGACATCAGGGCTGCGTCTGTTGGTCCCAGCGGCGTAGCTAAAGGAGCCGTTCTTAGTAAAGGAAGTATCAGTCTCTGGGCAAGCCAACTGGTGCGGAAGGGCTAGAAAATAATAAACTGACTTCCGAGTGGTGCTTGCTATACGTATTATCTTTTCCAACTTTATTACTATACATACCACCAATGACTCTTACCGCACCCTCCCTCGACACAAGGCCATTGATAAGAGGTTCCACTAACATATTCGTAACCGTAATTGTTTGGTGCCATGTTGCCGAGCTTTGTCTTTCAGTGATCGCAAAAGGAGTCCCACCTCTAACAAACCGCTGGTAGGTGTGCGCCCTTCCTCACTGTGACTGGCGCGCATCAACCAAAAACGTACTCCTGATATTTCCTTTGTTAAGGACCACCTTCAGAATACAAGGTGGGAGGGGGGGGGGTCCCTTTTGCGACGCTGCTGGGGCCAAACAAAGGCAGCCCAGTAATTTTTTTTTCTTTTGCTCCTGTGCTCACGTCTACGATTTCAAATTTTATGGTTGAACCGTTTTATCAACGGCCTTGTGTCGGAGGAAAATGCGGCAAGAATCAACGGTGGTATGAATGTTGAAGAATGAAGCAAAGACAAAAGTACAGCAAACACCACTCGCAAATCAGCGCACTTTTATTATGTCTTAGCTCTTTCGTATTAGCCACAGCCATCTTGCCTCGCTTAGAGTCGCATATTTCCATTGCTTGGAATCTTCGAGGAATAAAAGTACCGCCCCTTTCGCTCATTAGCGGGGACCCAACAAACTTAGCCTAAAGTTAGTCTATCCGATCAGTCTGTTACTTTCATTTCTGTGTCTCATCTTCTCAACAGGTTTAGCCTCACAAGCTCCCAAACAGTTCTCATCCAGACCAACGTCTCCGCACCGACCGGAAGTGGCGGTTATGCGGTCTACCTGAATTCCTCCGCCGAAGCTAATGTGACCGGATTACCGTTAAGTAGCATGAGCGGTATTTCAATTGAATTATGGGTGAAGGTGAGTGACTTTGTACACCAGTGTTATCTCTGCCAATACAGTTAACCCTCGATATAAAGTACGTCTTAGTGCATTGAAAAAAAAAGTATCCTTATAAATGAGACATACTTCTTATTATTGTGGTCCACTTGAATAATGAAATAATACCATAATAATGATTGTGAAAATTCAAACTCCATAACAAGGTATATTTATGAAATAAATACTTAATCTCAAAGTTCTATTCTTGCAAAATAACGTGAACACTTCATATTTATTTTCCACCCACAACTCGGGTACTTTGTGTCCGCTTGCAACAGTTTTTTTCTGACAAACTGCAGTGGTTAATGTGTTGGCAGGGTGCGAGAATTCAGTTAATGTAGACTTCAAACAGAAACAAGGTGGTACCCACAGTGATTGGATGATTGGAATGAAAGTCTGAGTCAGTCAAGTCTCAGAGTTTTTGGGTTCGGCTTTCTGACTGTTCAAATGGCAGTATCCTTGAGAAATACTCGACGTGAATGTTAATAGGGAATCTAGCTTTTCACTTAGCCAGTAGACAAGAGGCTAAACTGCGTTCTCCCTCAGTGACTTTGTTATATATTTTATTTCTGATACACACTGGAGGAGTATTTTATTCGTATTTATTGTCATAATGTTGTATGTTTATGTATTATTATTATTATTATTATTATTATTATTATTATTATTGTCATCTTGTGATGCTGTGATAGACTATATATTCTTCAATGCGGCAATAGAATATATTATAAGCCTCTCTTTAACGAAAGCTTGGTGCGGGGGTCGAATTTTATAGTCCAGTGTCAGCTGATCGGCCGGCAGACAACACGTACAACGGTTATTATTCTATAGTAATGGTCACGTAGCCATTTGGAGGCCGGACCCGAGGCGCCTTGCTCTACGAGAGTTAATATTAAACGTTTAACATTATATTGAATTATGGAAACAATTTCGGATGTAGAAAACGAATTTTTTTTTTTTAATCTGTAGACTCCTGACACGTCTTCCAAAGAGGTCCACCTGGTGACCCTGGACACTGACCTGGGCGTGATGTCACTGAGTGTAAACAACGGGGTATTGACGGGTGCCTGGGATGGGTTTTACAGCTCGTCGGTTAACGTTCCCTCCGATACCTGGACATACGTCGCTGTGACATGGGATTCCACTTACGGGAATACTACGCTGTATGCTATCGATGCTGTAGGAGCAGGTAATTTTTCAGCATTAAAGGGACTGGTGTAGTTAGTTATTTGACAATCGAATAGGTCTACATTACTATTTAAACTATAATTTAAGCTATGTATGTATTTCCTTTCGCCGGATTGTTTCTAAGAAAACACCACTGGAATGTCGGGATTTTCTCACAAAGGCCATTAAGTGACGTCAAAAAGTGAGATAAGGTAGCAGACGATTTGTCCACGTGGTTTGCGCACGCGTCATGGTTTGTTATCGACTAGTTTTTTTTTCCCTTTATGACGCCACACAGCACGAATAATGACGGCGTACGCAAGATAAAAAATCCCGAGATCCCAGAGGTTTTTTCCTCAGAAATGTTTAGACGCTCGGAAAAAGTACGCGGTTTAAAATTTTTGAACAAAATAGTGTAGACTTTTTAGGCTGTAAGCAAATATCTTCCCCTGTCGCTTCAAGTTTCTTGAAATGGTGATGAAGCTGAGTACAGTTTAACTGCTCGACCTCCAACTTCACATACTCGAAAACTCCGGCATACTCGTGCATACTCGTTGAGGTGAACTGGTTCCGGGCCCCTTATTTTCTATATTTAAGTCACTGTAATAATGGTCACATGGCAGCGGCATTGTTTGCTTCCTACAAAGCTGATAAGACTTACGAGTGATTTAGCTTGCCGCGGTACAAAAAAATGTGAGGTCATGTGAACATTTCATTCTCGATATGAGATTAGGCAGCCTATTCATGACCAGAGACTTACAATGAGTAGAGCTTTACAATGAGTATGATTTGTGGGCTGTTGTTGTTGTTATTGTTGTCGTTGTTTGTTGTTGTTGTTGTTGTTGTTGTTGTTTTTCTGGGTACTGTATAATGGATTGGTTGACTTAACGATCACAGTTTGATGTCTTCCTTAACGGTGTTTTGCGGCCTCTGCTGCGTCTGTGTATCTATTCTAATTATAGCTTAATTCTTAAATCCCTTCTGCCTTCGAATGAGCTGATTTTTAATATGGCGCCTATTTTCACATCCAGCACACAGAATGAGGTATGTTTCGATTGGTCAAACTTCAGCCATCACATCAGTAAATGAGGACGATAATTATGCCTCCGCCCGAACAGTTAACTGCTGATAATAAATCTGCAGTGCATCGTACTTTTTCTCCACAGTTAGCAGTGTAGGGACATCGGGAAGACACGATGGATCCACTGTTCAATCAGCGACGTCCATGTCATTTGGGGGCGGTCCAACGGCCGATGTATACCTCGACTACATCAGGGTGTTTGACAAGGTAATGGTTGGTGATCGAATTCTGGCCTGCCAGTCACTTATCAGATATCACTGTCTGTTGCAGTAGTTTCGGCTTAATCGCACTCAGCAGGAGAAAGAAAACAATGGGTCATTTTCCTCAAATGTAAACAACGGTAACTCTTGAACCACGCTCTGGGTGAAAAGGTCTCTTGGCCGTTTTCGGCTATTGGCTCTGTAAATCTGTGAATGAATTGTGAACATACTGTTAAGTGCACAGGCCTGTTCTTGTACATGAATATTTTCTGGGATATTAAAATCAGTTTTCTGGCATTTTCAATGTGATGCCGATTAAACTGTAACAACGGGAACGTCTTGAAATTAACAAAGATAAGGAACAAAATACCCCACATGCAAGTCACCGTCATAAAATCTAAAAAAAAAAACATACTATGACGTTGTCAGTGGATACGAAACCGCCAATGGTAAACGTGTGGAGTAGAAAAGCACAGGCCACATTTCAAGCTCCTATCGGTCCGAGGTGGACTTCACGTGGACCTCAAATGGGGTTCATGTGTGTCTTGCTCATGGACTTAACACAGGTCCTTTATGAAGTGCTATGTGGATCTCGCACAACATCTAGGAAACACCTTTTACACTAGACGGTCACTTCAGAAAGATGGTTTCTTCCACAGGTGGTGCAGATAAACAGGCGTGCGCAAGAATGCACTATAATTGATATGGCTGTACATATAATTAGGATTATTATATGATCTATAGTTATAATCATCATCATCCTCATTACCGGCATTTGTTTACACACAGGCCCGCACAGATGATGAAATGCTGTCAGACTACCAGACCTATACAGATGAGTTCACTGACAACCAGGTCGGTAAAATTACCTCTGTCTCTATCCTCCAATCTTAGATTTTCGATCTTCCTCCTCCCCCGACCATGACCTTTGATCGACCTTGTGAAGTTTATGCATTATCAAAGCCGCTACAGTGATTTGAATGTGATGGTAGACTACATGCACTTAAAAACAAGTCTCAGAAGCTTGGTCTTTCTTGTGCATGGCCTTGAAGTGACCTTGCTGGTTGTATGTGCTATCAGGACTATTTGAATGATAATGTTGTATGGAGTGCTGACAATGACCCTCCACTGACCATGTCCATTGAATATCTTATCAGAACTGTTTGAATAATTTTACCACGAATACTGGCATATCTTGTGTGTTGTATGTACAGTCAAGGCTATCTGAATAACTTCACCGTAAGAAACACCGTTCGATTTCAACAAATTCTTGCGTAACTAATCACTACAATTGATTTTGTCTTGGCGTGATCCCGTTTTTACCTCGACCTGTTCACTACCACGACTTTAGCTAATTTTATACGTCTTACATATAAAACGGCTATCGTCGTTATCACAATCGTCGTGCAATCGCTTTGTTATAACTGATACCCCATTGGTGTGAAATGTGAAGATAGTGGTGAGTAAGCCGGGACATTTTGCTCTCAGTGAAACTGCATGCATCATGTCCGTCGGTCTCATTGACGCACACTTGGAATTCACTCTTGGTAACTTTTCAATCAACAGGTCCTTCTTGTCATGTTTGATGAGGGTGGCTCTTCTAATACATTCACCACTTACACCACTGTCAACTACATCCCCGGGACTTTTATTGGCACAATCACTAACCCATCTTGGGCCATCTCTGATGTTTCATTTGATGACGTTCTTACTGCTGAGGAGTTGCCTGCCGTTATTTCCAAAGCAGAAGCCGAAAGTGTGTGTAGAGCAGAACTGGAGAACGAGATCTTCACAACCCACTGCAATGGTTTCAAGGCCGTCAAGCAGATGATTATGGAGAACTGTATCAGTGACTTCATCAGAACAAATGACTCTGGTATTGTGACCCTAGCAGGTGCCGCCTTCGCATTCTATTGTCAGGGTATTACCCAGAGTGACGAATGCAACTTCCAAGGGTATCTTGACTTCTGTTACTCCTTTGCAACAGCTACTGCTGCTTCGTCTTCTGACGGCATGGTCTTCGCTATCGTTGGCGCTGCCGGAGGTTTGTTAGCCCTGGCTGCTTTAGCTGCGTGTTGCTGCTGTTGCCTGAAAGCGCTCTTAGGCAGGAAGAAGATCAGGGACGATGACGAGGAAGAGGAGGAAGAAGAGGAGCAAATACCTCCTGTTCAAGATGCTAACTCTACGACAGGCCTTCAGGGTCCTGGACTTCCACTGGGTGATGCTGCCAAGCCTGTGGCCGTAGTTGCGAGTGCTGCACCAGCTCTTACCATGAGGGAGAAGGGGAAGATGAGTCTGGGACCAGAGAAGCCGTTCGAGCCGCTCCACAAAGGGAGGTGGACACCGTATGGATGGCTTCCGGGAGCTAGGCCTGTAGAAGGCGTGTCCACCACGGCACCTGACGAGATGGGTGTAGACCAGTATGGGAATCCAGTATCTCCTGCACCTGCCGAAGCTGGAAGCGGGGATGGCAGTGGGTGTGATCAAGGCAGCACCAGCGGTCCGCCTCCATCACAGGGAGGCGCGCGGCCGACACCACCACCACCACAGCCATCATCAACGACACCATCCATGTCCTCGACGAATGCTGGCATGACTCGGGTCAACACCGTGACGAGCATCCACCTCAGCATCGATAGCGCGGACCAAGGGGGCAATATGACACCTGTGAATGCCCCTAAAAAACAAGATTAAAGTGGGGTTGAATGTGCTCATGAAATAATCGGCTGAAGCAACTGGTCTCGCTAACAAAACTCTGCTTCATACCATAATAACGTTAAGGGAACTCCAAAACATTTCATTGCAATGCCACCCATAACAATGAAATCTGACGTGCCACCATTTCTGTCAGTATCGAGTTGCCTGGCGGTCTTGGTTCTTTCTTTTTAAGACGTTTTCCATTCTGAAAAAGTAATTATTCTTTGCAAAGTTTTATGTAAACGCCAATTGTTGTTTTGAAATTTCTGAAACAAGAGTTGCCTTACTTATCTTGACCACAGTTCAGAGATCAAAGATCACATGTTGTCAATGTTGGCGTAGGTCGCCTATCAGGGATCCGCTGTTCATGCATGGCATGCCCATTCGAAGAATGGGTGAATGGTTATTGTAGCTAGTTTAACAGTGGATCCTAGAGCAAATCTGTCACACGTTAGGTATATCCTACAATGGAAGCAAACATACAACTCCAAACACACTTGCTAGGGGTGATGGGAAAGAGGAGGAGGGGCATACGCTAGGATCAGTCTGCATCACATTTAATTTATAGTTTGCTTGACTACATCACAAGTAGCCCTCNATCTTTCATTCACTGCAAAGAACATGAAGAAATCTCCTTTAAAAAGAAATAAAAGCTTTTTTCCCTTATTTTTAAAGACAATGATGTTTTAACGACAAAACTGTATATTCTTCACAAAACTCAGTGTGTTTACTTGTGATGTTTTTTTTTTCCTGTTCGCACGTGGGTCATAGGCTCCTAAATGCATTAAAATTAATTGTCACACAGTAGAAGGCACAACGATCGCGTGAGGGAAGCTACGCTCAATAGACTTTACGTACAAATGTGTTGAAAAAAAAAGTTCTGTACTGTCTATGGAAAAACAGGAGTGTGGACGACTGTTTCTATATTTAGGCTGATTACACATGACTCTATGTGGAAAACAATGTAACAATAGATATCACTGAAGTTTACTCAGATAACACAGGTAGGGAGAGGAGAGGCAATACTCGTACAATTTTGATAATGTTTTCGCTGTCAGCTTTCAGCTGGTCGTGGCTATGATATAATGCAGTTTGTTTTCATGCTTTAACTTATTGCTGTATATACAACTATTAGTGCATTTATGTGTACAGCTGGAAAAACAGCGAGAGAGAGAGAGAGAGAGAGAGAGAGAGAGAGAGGGAGAGAGGGAGAGAGAGAGAAAGAGAAGGTGAGAGAGAGAGACTGCAGGGAGAGAGGGAAAAATGTGAACGGTTAAGAATAATCAAACACTAATGATGTAAGAAGAACTGAGAAGGATTAAGAGAGAGAGAGAGAGAGAGAGAGAGAGAGAGAGAAATAGGCGGTGTAGAGAAATACATCTTCGTTTTTTTTTCTTTATTTTTGATATGTTTTTGTTTTCAAATAAACCATGTAAGGATTTAAAACTGACTTTGCTGGTGACGGGACACACATCATTACATTTGAGATCTCCCCCAACTGTCTGTATACCATGATCATACTCGCAGAGAGTGGAATGTGTGAATAACATATGTGCCTGTTACATGCCTTCTGATTCAATAGGCCAAGTGCATAGAAGAGTTACGCACCCCCTGCATACTCACCGGAAGTTAGAAAAACGTAAGCTTATTATTCATTCTGAAAAAAATATTTTTGAACCCCTTTCCCGATGGTAAAGTATAGAGTTAACTTCCCATAAATACTCTTTTCTCACCGGAAACTACAAAGCAATGGAGGGGAATTAATCATTCTCAAAAGATAACTCTGTAATGCACTCGGCCTAAAGCGTACTGTCTTTCCCATACAAAGAATGAATGTGTATATGATGCATGCATGCCAAAAGAACGCAAATTAGTAAGATTTAAGTGCATAGAAGATAAATTCACCTTACCAGTTTTTGTTGTGGTTTTTTTGGTGACACTAAAATACTGAATTCGGTTATAATTAATTTGGCTTGAAGGTTACTTCTTTTCTTGGGAAGGGTGCAGTCCTATTGCCATGTCCTTTCACTTCATTTTTACGAAAATTGCATGTATTGATCGATAAGGATAGTCCTCAGGAAAGCAGACAATATAATAATCTGGTATAATTTGGTACATTATACTTGCAATTGGATTCATATTAAAACAAGTCTCTGTTCTTCAGCTTCTTGTGTTGCTTGAGCTTGTTGTTATTGTTGTGACTGTTATTGTTATTTTTGCTGTTGCTACCATTGCTTTATTGTTGTTGTTGTTGTTGTTTATTCGGTTTTTTGTTTGTTTGGGGTTTTGTGTGTGTGTGTGGGANTTCATATTAAAACAAGTCTCTGTTCTTCAGCTTCTTGTGTTGCTTGAGGTTGTTGTTATTGTTGTTGTGACTGTTATTGTTATTTTTGCTGCTGCTATCATTGCTTTATTGTTGTTGTTGTTGTTGTTTATTCGGTTTTTTTGTTTGTTTGGGGTTTTGTGTGTGTGTGTG
>JAWQUT010001015.1:0-31016 GCA_033807755.1 Ellobium chinense
AGATGTGATCTTGTTCTCGCCCTGTCCATCTAGCTTCCAATGGTTCTCAATCAGCTCTTGCCATCAATGCAATTTTATAACAAAAAAATATAGACACATCACAAAACTCTCCTGCATGAGCCTGTTTTCAGTAGGGGCAGTACCACCCCATTAGTCAAGTTGCCGGCTAACAGATTTATTGCTAGAACCTGGAAGTAGGGTACTGTTGATGGTTTTTTTTTTTTTTGGCTGTTTTTGGTCAACACAGATGTCCTGATCAAGAACCCGCTTGGTCCCACTCTGTAACTATTGAGCGTTTTGGTCTGTGGCCTTTTAAGTATCGACTGTTAAGGTATCAGCACAAGTATAAACTATAAGTAATAGTATCGTTTGATGTGACAACTACACCAATCAAATTTTCAATCAATATGTGAGAGGAACCCCTAGATATTGATAATGCCATTGAACATTTAAAGTATTGACATTTGTATTCTATTCGTTAATGTGAAATTGCCACCGATATTTTCCAATTGCGATATCGATACAATTTCATCACACATTAATACGTTGTGAACGGTCAAAATAGCTTGGTTTCTTCGGGATAATATGCCAACTGTAGTTGTCTCATGTCATAAGGTTTCAGAAAAATTTGGTGCAAAATCTGGGGTGTAGGGATCTAGTGACAGATCATTGACTTATTCTCCACTTATTCTAGATGCACATTTAGAGGTGTTTGAAATTCAGCTATTCACGGCGGTCGTTCAGAGAGACATTGGAAACTTGGCAAAGCATGGTTACGTGTGTGTGTGTGTGTATGTGTGTGTGTGTGTGTGTGTGTGTGTGTGTGTGTGTGTGTGTGTGTGTGNACGTGTGTGTGTGTGTGTTGGGGGTGGGGGGAGGGGAAGAGGGAGAGCGGAGATCAGTCCACTTGTCGGCTACACTGAGTTATTGTTAAACTCTAGAAGTAGAGAACCACATGTACCAAAGACCGATTTTATTGTTGTTCTGTTGTTGCTGCTGTTGTTTTCAATAAACAAAGATGTCCCATTCAAAAAACCATGTGATGCCAGCCAGTCTGTCACTACTGAGCACATTTTTTTGTTCTCTGCTCATTTTAAAAAAAGCTGGGTTGGGTACAAAACACAGGTGTATAATATACATGTTATATTATGTGTGTTACCCTTCCATAGTCCGGACGAAGTCAAGAAAACTGCTCTTTAATTACGTGTCCATGTCATCTGTTTACTGTTCACAGTTTTTAAATCTGATATATAAGATACGAAAATCATCTCCCGGCCATCTGGTCTCGTTTATTTTATAGCACAAGCAATTTCCACCTGCATACTCCCATTATTATCATGCTTTAGTCACGATTACCAGCACCATCACCACCACCACCACCACCACCACCACCACCATCATGAATTAAGATATCATTACATTACAGGATTACATGTTGAAACAAAGACTTAAACCATAGTTCACTAAAGAAATCTGAAAATATATGTAGCTTTTCTTATGGATGTGTAAAATGGAATAAGTCCATCTTAATGTATTTTTTTTTCTGCTTAATTATTACAAGCTGTAATCTTGTTCTCCCACTATCTGTCCTTCTTTCTATCGCTCTCTATCAGCTCTTGCCATCAGTGCAGTTTTGTATCAAAAAAATATGGGCACATCACAAAAATCCCCTCAATCCCTTTCTTTTGCCTCCAAAGGAAGTATAGATTCGCAAGGATGCATCCCTCCCTCCCCCCCCCCCCCNNCCCCACACACACTTTTTGCACCCCCAAACTGCAAAAATCATGCCTTGCCAAGTTTATATTGTTTTTGAAGCACTGCCGTAAAGACAATTTCCAAGGTCTCGAATTGTGCATGTACATACAGTAGTCCATTTTCAGTCAATAGGTCCACCTAAACACCCACTCACACACACAAAAATACACATAGCCCTACCCCTTCCCCACCACTACAGTTTTTAAAAAAAAAAATCTTCCTTTCATAATATCCAGCTATTTCAACGCCAGCAAGAAATACTCAGCCGAAACGTCTCCAAACTAACACCCTACAGTATTCCCTACGGAAACATAACTCTGACAATATTTCTTTAGACAACCCTCCGAAAACTGACTTAGTGAAAGTGCAAGTGCTACAAATCGACACATAAAGCCTACTAGCCTACCAAGTTTTACTTTCAGATAACTATACTGTTATACTGTAACTTTTCTTTAGATCGCTCACAGAACAGTGTCCCTGTTAGGACCCCAGCTCCAGCAAAGTTTAAACCGTCGGGGAAAAAAATACACCGTTGTTGACTGGTTCACACTTTCGCAGACAGTGAATTAAGCCTAACCCGTGAACATTGTGATACTGTACCAGAGAGAACTGGACGAAGCTGATTGATTCGATTACTAAATCTACTCCAAGTGGCGTAATCGAAACCAACTGCTATCATATTAATACTAATATTGCTCGTATGAACGAATGCACGGAACAATAATTCAAGTAGACATCCATGTAGTGCACGTTAAATTTCCTAAGGTCACCCCTCGACACATCCATTCCTTTAGTTTCTCAAACCCATTTTTAGTGAAATCTTAACATTGAGAACTTCACATTACATTCTGTGCATAACGCCAAACACTAGATTTTCTTTGATGATACATAATCGCGATTCCTAAAGCTCATCGCCCACCCACCACACAATGCACACATAATGAGTGAATATTGAACAATTCACAGGTTATAAAAGTCGCACCCAACATTTTTCCCGCCACTCGACCACAGTTCACCGATGCTGAGAGTGAGAGGAAGAATCCCTGCTTAGACGTTTTGCAAGTTGTCCCAAAGACTTAACTACTTTTCAAAGTCCATTGATAGCAGGTAGGTCGAGAAGTTTTCAGTTTACAGTGGTGTACATCATTAATTAGAATGTGCCTTACATTTTGTGATAACGACGTCCCCCCCNCCCCCATAAATCTAGTCTAGACTAGTTTAAAAAAAAAACAAAAACAGAAAACGGCATTATTTTGTCACTGTTTGTGGTCCTATGCACTTTCCATTAAGAAAATGAACATTTGAGTGGCTTCTGCCACGTGTGCTTGTAAAATCTAAAGTTGAAAATAATTGATTAAAACTGCTACCCGCCTTTCCTAATTGTGCACCAATGTGCACCTCTTTCTAGTGAGAAAAGGCATGCAATTCCAGTGTAAGTCTAGTCTAGATCTAGAAGATCTAGTCTATAGACTATACTAAATCTAGTAATCTAGAATAGATATATGGGGAGGAATTCCACACGTGTGCCAGGAAGATTTCCACATGCAACACACCGAACCAACAACATATCCTAACCCTAACCCTAACTCTTACCCTAACCCTGACCCAGGATTAGGATTAGGGTTAGGGTTAGGGTATGTTGTTGGTTCGGTGTGTTGCATGTGGAAATCTTTCTGGCACACATGTGGATTTCCTCCCGATATATGTCCCTAGTCTAGATCTAGAGCTGGAGTTCAAATCTTAGCTAACATTGCTGAAGTTATATTTAGAGCTGTCTAGACTAGATCTAGTCTAGACTCTAGATTAGGTTAAGTTACTTTCCCAAGGTGTGAGGTGATTCGCACGTACAGGTAGACCTCTAAAAATCCTATTTTTTTTATAGATTTAGATCAACTTAGATCAACCTCCTATGCACTGAACATTTTCTACAAATTAGTCATTTTCTTTTGACTAGGCCTAATGATTAATCTATCCAGCCGTATTATTTATGATTGGCTAGTAGGCTAGCCTGGGCCTACGCCGATGAGTCTTTCTCTTCCCACCAATCACAAGTTAACAGAATCACTCCGGAAATGTGTTATTTTTGTAGACCTAGGCTAAAGGGAAATCACTCCGATTTCCGAATTGTTAGCTGATGGGACGTCTGCTGCCCCAGAGCTCTTAACTTAACAGGTTAACAGAAGTGATACAACTATCTAGACTAGTCTAGACTAGATCAAGAACTCTTTATTTTTTTGTCTGTTAGACTAGTATGTAAATCTAGAGTTCTAGCTTAAGAGAGTCAATTTCCGATCACGAGAGCTCCAGACCAGTAAACTGTAAAGAGACTAATGCAAACTAGACTAGATATGAAATTTACTCAGAAAAGTACTAAAGGCGTGCAATTTTCAGCCAGAGGCAGAAATGCAGAAAACATGGTGTGAAATTGATCCCCTGAAGTCTAGACTAGTAGAGTTTTTATAATAGTGTCACTAGTCTAGTCTAGTTTGTGGCAATCGAAGATTACATATCTAGTCTATATGCAACTGGAAGTTTTCTTGCCAGGTCTTCCATGAAAGCCCAGTTCTTTATTCATGTGAACCCATTCATCTAGATCTAGATCTAGACAGAGTATCATGATGGGAACTAGACTAGAGATCTAGACTAGACGATATAGACTATGCAACTGTGCAAAGATATTACAAAGTGCTGAATTTGTGAATAGGGCATAGACTATTTCTCCTTTTTCAGATTAAAGGTGAAGATTTTAGTAGAACACTACAGCTTTCATATTTGCCATAGCCCATGATAGCACCAGTTTTCACCCATGTTTCATAAATAGCCTTCTTTGGGGGCTTTTCTGGATTTTCAGTCATGATGCAAAAACAAGCGGAAGGATCTCCAGTTGTGGGCTAGCCTACAGTTTGCTCCTGACCCATAGTCTATCTACTAATAAACACAGGAAAAAGAGATCATTTTGATGGGGTTGATATAAAAAAAATGGGGGCTTGGTTTTTTGTGACACTCACAGAAAGAAAAGTGGCCCTTTTCAAATCTTGCAGTCTTATTTTTCCCTGCATGATGTAGGATGGCCCACATATGGAAATCCCCTAACGTGTTGCTTCTGTCTTGACTGACATTAGGGTTAGAGACCCCTTTCGACTGACACCACTATCTCAATGTGTTTTAGGGTTGGGGCTAGGATTTGGGTTGTATTAGTAGGCATGAGTTCCAATTAGGGGTGTGAGTCTCATTTTGGAATTCCTTGCACTGTGTGTCTAGACAAAAAAACCCAGACTAGTTAACGTAGGATCATGCAGAAAGAAGTGAAAATCTAGTGTCAAACAACCGGTGCTGTCACAAATGACAGCCAGTTAATATTCAGACCTGTGCGATCATCATTTACCGCATCAGTTACTTAATGTTTGTCTCCATCAATGCCATTATTGACAATATCTGAGACATTCTGTTCATGCCTGTACTATTCACTGGATCGGTTGTCATAAAGAACTATAAAAAGAGTCTACTCTATTTCAGCCATTGTGATTTGCTTTCCTACAAATCTTTTTTTTTTTAAAAAGCATTCATATAGAGTGAGGCTGAGAAAGATAAAGTATCATTTAATTTCATTTCAGGTTATCTTTTATGAAAACATCAATTATCAACAAGAGTTGTTCAGATGGTAAAGAAAGTGACTTATCTGTTCTAGTCACCAAGCAGAGGGTTAATTTTTGGAAAGAGAACATCCATTGAGCTTGCTGTGCTACAACTCTGTTAGGTGCTGGTATGATCAAGGTAAGGAAGTACTTTAATGCTTTTTCAGTGTTTTATCCAAAACCATGTTTGTCCAGTTTGTCTCCTAGGTTTATAAATTCTCCCTCTGAAAATATTTTTAATGTGTGCCAATCTCCCATTCTCCTAATCTTCCATGCACTGCATTACTTCAGGAAAACGTCAAATCCCTCTAATTCTTTAAATGTCCCATCTCTGGTTTATGACTAAGGGGTAACATCTTCCCCTTTTTGATCTAGATCTTGTCCCATTCACCATTCATTTGTTAAGGATAGAACCACTCTATAAAAATTTTGGGAGGAATTCTAAATGAGCTTCATACTGCCAACACATTTAACAACACAAATTCTTTTGTAACGGTGTTTTATATCCTATTGTAGGAATTCTGATGTAACAAAAAATGAGAAATCATTCATCCATGCCAAAAGACTGCTTGTAAGCTATTGAACTGGAGAGAAGCATACACAGAAGATCTGTTTTTTATGCCAGAATAGTTGTATTATAACATGCTGTCATTTTTTTTTCACCACCTTTAGCATATTTATGGGTATGTTGTTGGTTCGGTGTGTTGCATGTGGAAATCTTTCTGGCACCCACCTTTAGCAACACCATGTAAGCTATTGAACTGGAGAGAAGCATACACAGAAGATCTGTTTTTTATGCCAGAATAGTTGTATTATAACATGCTGTCATTTTTTTTTCACCACCTTTAGCATATTTGACAGCAGCACACTATTACTTTTGCCCATATCTGTGTCATTGGTCAGTGATATTAACATATCCACATCAGCTTTGTTAAGACTTTAAGCATCTATCAGCAGCATTAACACCATTCCTACTGCTTACATCTATGTCCTCTGTGATATCATCAGTATCATTGATTCTGTTTACATCAGCACCATCATCATTGATAGTGTCAGTGCTGTTCCCTCCCTTGCCATATTTGACATCAACAGTCCCATCACTTTTATTCAAACCTCTGTCATTTTGATCCACAGCATCAGATGCTTCAGTGACTGTAGATAATGCAAATGGTTACAAGTAGCACCTGCAAACTCAACTACACATGGCTATCATAAAACTTATATAAGTGCACAAAGAAATTTAATGCCCAAGTGAGTGCACAGGGCAAAAGTGCTGTGGAAACTTGAAACTCAAGCACGAAGGTAATCATATTCATTGTGGAAAAGCAAGAGAGAGTGAAAGACTGTCTTAAAAGGTCCAACAGGAAGAGATCTTTTTAAATGTTTGTGCACCAGGAGCAAAGTGAAGTGTGTGGAATAAAAGTACAGACTCTCCAGGATCCTCCCAACAGTTCCAAAGCCTCAAGAGATAAACAGAATAAAAAAAGCAGTTTGGGCCAAACTTCTGCATGGTGACGAGTGCACCACCAGTTGCATGTACAAGTCCAGTGAATATACATTGGACATAGTTTGCTGCAGCTTGCAGGTAAAATTACTTTTTCTGTTTCCCACATCTGTCCTTTCATTGTGTTCTCCTTTTCTGTCAAACCTTTTAAGTTGTGCACTGAATTTACTAATTCCATCAATTAAAAAATTTCTATGCATTGTGCACCTAAGAATCAAATGAGAATCAAGTACTGATTACTTTTCTTTTCGGACACTTTAAACAGAAAGCAGGCTTTGCACTTGTCATGAACAAATTTTGGGAATGAAAAATTTCTATGCTTTGTGACTTTATATAAAATCCATTTATTTAGCAATAAAATGACTTGTGCTGATCTTTAATGCGGGAAAATATTTGTCCATGAGTCAGCCTATTCACCACAAGAAACCCATTTATGTATTTTGCAGTTCAGACCTGATTGTTGTAGATGAGGTGATAATTCTATTGAGGCCGTTTGATTATATAACATTGGGGTTTCATATCATCATAACAAAGACCAAGGATTTGGAGACATAATGTGACAGATTAGCCATGATAGATTCATGTGCAGTCATATTATCATAAAGGGGACTTGGATAGTTTTTGGGAAGGACCAGCATGAGGATGCAGTCTCTTTCACTTCATGAATTATAGAATAGTTATGTGGTGTGCTGCACATGATGAGATTTCATTTGCAGTGTTGCAAGCTGGAAATATTGGAACATTTTTTGTGTTGTTTTCTTCAAGCAAAGAAATACTGAAGATAATCTTATTACTTCAGAAAATGGAAACAAAAATTGAATATTATGGTCAAAAATGTTTTGGCTATCATGATTGGTGCTCTTTATCTTATGATTTTATATCCACTTTTGCTTTTCAGTCTCCACAATAGCATATCCAGTGTGATTGATAACAATAATCTTTTCATTCTGTACACAGGTATGTGGCTGAAGACAACACCAGATATTATCCAGACTGCAAGGAAATTGGCCATCTTTTCCAATCTCCAGGCAAGACATTATTTCAGGAGCAAGCAGAGCATCAGTTTGTCTTGGCATGTTACAAGTGTGGGAGGTGTTTATACCAACAAGGTAAGGAAGTAATTTCTTTAACACCCTTTGATCTTGTCATTTTAAGACTAGTCTTGTATTCCATAAGAGAGAAAATTGGCTACATTGATCTTCAGCAGCAACAAAAGTAAATGTGCCAGTATAATTATACTTCACACTTCCAAATAATGTGAAGTTGCGTGAGCGGGCATTAGCCTGGATATGAGACTTATAAACCACATTGTTATTATATTTATAGAAGCACTGATTCCAGGACTAGTGAAATCATTTATTACATTGCTGTGGTTGTGTGAGCATGACAGTCTTCCAGCACTGTTTTTTTTTTTTTTTTTTTTNGGTTTTTTTTTTTTTTTTTTTGCCAAATGAAATTTATTACTAACAAAACAGTACTATCCTGGAAGCCTCACTGCTAAAGTCAGGCCGAAAAAATCAAAAAGCGATTACAATCAAACCTTGTGTTAGCCTGAAGGGCAAAAATTCTTTGTAAAAGAACCTCAGCAGGTACAAGAACTGTCATATTGTCATTAGAATGACCAGAAAGGGAAATATTTTCCTTTATTGGAGATGATCTGCCGCAACAGAGGAACTGGAAGTTCCTAACCCAAGTGCCCATTGATGCAAGATCCCTAGTCTTAATGCCCATCAAGACAGGATCCCTACTGCCCATCAAGATAGGATCCCTACTGCCCATCAAGATAGGATCCTTAACCCAAATGTCCATCTAGACAGGCTCCCTTACTAGGAGCCATAGCCACTAAAAGTAAATTGGACCTCCAAAATTCATAAATAAATACCTATAATTGTAAATTTGACCTGATTTGTGGAATTTAACTTTGTATGTCAAGTATGGTAAATGGTGTAAATCAATCCCGTCAAGAAATGAAATAAAATAGTTTAAACAGTTTAATTAAATAGTACTAAAAATCTTATTGTACAAGTCCCCGAGCTTTCGGACCAACAGGTATGTCAATATGTGACCTCTGGAACTTGGTTGATTGTTCCGTAATTTGAGTATCTGAAATATAAATACTGAAATTCACAAATAAACTGTAAAGAAAAAAAGGGACATGGTCAGAGTATTGAATTGGAGGGAATTGTAAGCTCAGGAGGTTCTTGTGTATTTGTGTTTTATTAAAAAGTTTGTTTATTTTCCCCTTTGCTCTGTAATGTTTTCTTTGTGCTGTCATCACCACAATACATTGATCTCATTTAGATTTGAGTTAGGATTTTATACTGCCTCGGCATGATATCTATATTGCATCCTTGTACATATGATAGGTCTTTACTTAGAAAATAAGATTTAAGGGTACATTGGACATGATGTGGGAATGCTACTTCTGTGATGTACATGTATGTCCAAGCACTGTTTGGACTAAAGGGTTATGATAAGCATGTAAGCCATTGCATCTTGTGTTATAAACTTGATACACTTTATTGATCCTTCATGGGAGATATAGTATTGCATAAACAAAAATATCCTGACGTTTCATTTCTGAAGTCTTGTAGCAACACAGTGTAATGGGAAATATTCCATCCAAATTGCTGTCCATTGTCACCAAAACAAATATTGGATTAAGGGTTACACATGATGCATGTAATGCAGGATCAGAGGATCATCAGTTGATACCTTTTATGGTTATGCTGTAGCTGCCTTGGGAAAGCATTTCATTCACATTTAAATGACTCCACCTGCCTGTTAAATTGGCGCCCGGGTGAAGCTGAAGAGGGACATTATCAGAATGTTAGTGCTCAGTGCCTTTAAAAGGCAGTGTCTCTATGCTCTCGGGGGAGTTGGGTTACTGGAGTTGAGTAGCTAAAGAGAAATTAATTTGATGAGGCAGGAATTCTTTGTCTGCAGATAAACACGGTAGACTGCTCAGTCACAGTCCAGACAATTGCAGCTTCTGCTTAATTGCAAAATCTCCTAAATAACAAAATGCTAAATTTCTATTGGAAAAAAAATTGTTGAATATTTGCAACTCCTAATAACTGAATTTTTCCCTGCTCTCGATGAGTTATGATTAAACAGAGTTGGCTGTATCACTGTTTTACAGACCCTTCTATAAATCTTTCTTACGAGATGAGAGGTAGATTGTATGCAATAAGTTCAGCTCAAATCAATTACGAAGCTAACAATACTTTAGGGCTTGGTTATGCAATGAATTTCCTACACCACATTTACTTATTGCCATGTTTGTTTTCTCCTCAGAAAATCTGTCTGCAATCATCATAGAGGTGTTATCCATCAAGATGTTAAGGGAACAGTCAGACTCACTGGAGACTTGAAATGATTGCTGATTGAGATCACATGATCATACCTGTGTACTGTGTCTGAGGTAAGCCATCTGATGAAGTCACCCATCTACCCTACTTCAAATCCCATCAAAATGATGACAGCACTGAACCTGAAGATACGCCTGAGCAAGAGGGCTTGAGACGGCAGCCAGTCAGGGTTTCATAATCCATAAATGCCAAAGCAAAAATCAAGAACTCTCTTCAGCAATTGAGCGCCAGACAATCAGATATAAATGATGTGCAAGAGCTGGACAACACAGTGCATCCAGTCTACACCGACTATTGCATTAATAATAATGCTCAAAGACAACTTTCATCTCCTGTGGAATAAGAAGACATGAAATGAAAAACAGTTTATCACAGTTGAAATGGTGTGAACTTCCTCATATAGATTTTAAGTGCTTTTTATATCTGTTCAGCATCTTTGATCACATTTGCTATATTTGTTGCTTGAAAGATGCTTTGTTTTGAAAAGGTGAAAATTGTATTTTTTAAGCCTCTTGTCCTTGTTGACATGTAATGTCATATTTGACACTAGAAGGATTGAAGAAAAGAACTGTATGCAGCATCTTTACTGGCATTATAAAATTGTTGCATGCATGACTTTTGAGATTACACATGAAATCTGATGTTATCATCACTACTTGCCTACAATTCTGAAAAAAAACAACAGAATTTGCATTTGATCTAAAGTGTGGAAGTGGACATTATATGTCAACAAAGGTGATATGTTTTAAAAGTTTTTAGGATTTTGATGCCTAGCTAGTGCTTGCATTTTTTTTTTGCTGTGTTTGTCTTTTGTCTGTGTTGAGCACGCGGGTGGTTGGTGGGTGCTCGGGTGGGATCTCTCCCTATAAACAGAGTGCTTGGGTCTCACGCAGCGTACCTTCTCAAGGATAGCACTGTTCCTGAGCATACAAGTACATGTAAAGCACTGTTCCAATTAGGTATAAGCCCAAGCCTCTGTTTATAGGGAGATGTCTTTGTCTTGTTTTCGTCTTTTTTTGTCCATCTTTTATCCTCTGTCTTTCTCTCTCACTTGCATTTTATTGTGAAACTTAGCCAGTACTAAATGTTCTTGCAGGTGCCTCTAGGGGTTAGAGGCTCAGTATCAGACTGACAGAAGAATTAGTATAAGTCTTTGGCCTGCTATCAGTTTAAAATACATTAATTCTTACTAGAGTTCCATTCTTTATCTAGCACAGCAAGGAAGGCTGCATCAGAAATTCCTGCAGTGGTTTGCAGAATTAGCCTGCCCACACTTAGCTCATGGACATTAAATAATGAGACAATGCCTACTGATTAGAGCATTGCACATATTTGGTGGTCAGCTAAGGTGAACTTCAGCAATGATAGAATGATCTATGCCTGTATGAACAATTGGAGATGCACAGTTACAACTGTCAGAAGTACTACTGTCTTATGGTGATGTCAGCACAGCTCCTTCAAAGAGCTGTTGATCTTAGACTAAATGAACTGAAAGTATCACCACTAATATAAACTGAGCCACTAAGTTGTATGGTCAGGAGCTCCAGAACTGTAGGAATCATGATTTCATAAATTTTGGGTGTAGGGGATATTGATGCCTAGCTGGTGTTTGCATTATTTGTTTGCTGTGTTTGTCTTTTGTTTGTGTTGAGCACGTGGGTGGTTGGTGGGTGCTCGGGTGGGATCTCTCCCTATAAACAGACTGCTTGGGTCTCACACAGCATACCTTCTCAAGGATAGCACTGTTCCTGAGCATACATGTACATGTAAAGCACTGTTGCAATTAGGTATAAGCCCTAGCCTCTGTTTATAGGGAGATGTCTTTGTCTTGTTTTCGTCTTTTTTTGTCCATCTTTTATCCTCTGTCTTTCTCTCTCACTTTCATTTTATTGTGAAAGTTAGCCAGTATAAATATTCTCACAGGTGCCCTCAGAGGTTAGAGGCTCAATATCAGGCTGACAGATGGATTATTACAAGATCTTTGGCCTGTTAACAGTTTAGAATACATTAAATCATACTAGAGGTCCATTCGTTGTCTAGTTCAGCAAGGAAGGCTGCATCAGAAATTCCTGCAGTGGTTTGCAGAATTATCCTTCCCACACTTAGCTCATGAGCATTGAAAAATGAGACAATGCCTACTGATTAGAGCATTCCACACATTTGGTGGTCAGCTAAGGTAAATTTCAGCAGTGTTGGAATTAACTATGCCTGTATGAACAATAGGACATGCACAGTTACCACAACTGTTAAAAGTACTATTGCTTTATGGTCACGTCCTTCAAAGAGCTGTTAATCTAGATGAACTGAAAGTATCACCACTAATATAAACTGAGCCACTAAGTTGTATGGTCAGGAGCTCCAGAACTGTGGGAATCATGATTTCATAGATTTTGGGTGTCTTTTAAGGGACAGTCTATGGAAATTTAATCATGGCATACATTGTGTAATGGAGATGGAGTGACAAATATTGAACCAGACAAAACAGTAAAATGTGGTCTGTAGATTGGCCACACCATGGCATTGGAGTTGTTAGTTTTTGAACAGATGATGGACTGATTTGCTAGAGAGATCAGTTGAACTGGGATTCACTTCACAGCACAGCTAGGCACTGTTCAGTAAAAGGGGCCCTTATCTGTTACCTCAGCAGTTCTGTTATAGTCTTGAAGAGTGGTTTGTTTGTACTTCGTCATTCTTGGAGCTGAACCTCAGTGTTAACAGTGTTACAGTGGTTTGTTGTAGGATGTCATACAGTATAGAGTGAAACCTGAGAAACCCATTAAATCAACCCTCACATGAAAGATAAGCAGTTAAGATAATTTATGATTAATGCTATTAAAATTGAGACAGCACTTTTTTTTTCAGATGATTTGAGCAGAAATTTCAGGAATTCCAGTTTGTTTTGTGTTTGCAATGTTATCGACAAGGATCCAGCTGTAAAACTCTGCCTTTCTTTTCTGTTTGGCTTTGAAACTAATTCTTCACATAAACTAGATTTGGCACTATTTTTGATGAGATCATTATTGGTGGTGACATTTTTTGGCTTATCTCAGTATAGTGTAACATCTGAGTTACTGGATTCTAAACATTATTTCACCAGATGCCTTGACTGCACAGGAGGGTGCTCTGATAATCAAGATGCTTTTTCAGAAGTTGAGTTTGACTGTATTTATTCAGCTTTATTAATGCAGCACTGTTATATGATTTGTAAGGATATCAGTTGAGGAGAATGCATATTTGGTGTACGAACCATAGGTGTGAGTTTCCACCATGTAGCATAATTTAATGAACTCCACTGACACTACCTTTCACTGCTTTACTATTTTTCCTAATTTTTTTTTGACAGCCTGTTGGTTTGCTTTGATATGTCAAATATACAAGAGTTTCTCCTACATAAGATGTTTAAATGTATAGGAAGTATTCTCTTGAGATTTGTGAGTACAATGCAACACATTTCAAGGTATAGTGGACAGTCTTTCCTTTTTCAGACATTTTCAGTTGCACTGATCGATTGGCTCATGTCAGATGTCTTTGGTAGATTGTCTTTCATGGTAAAGGCACAGTTGCACAAATTGGCTCATTGTATGTCTTCTTGTGAATTAAGATGAGTGAACCAGGAATATCACTTTGCAACTGCAGAGCACACGTTCACAAGTCCGTGGATGCCACTTTTGCATTGAAGCTCTGACAGGTTTTGAAAAGTCTGAATTCAAAAACTCACTATGGTAGCTCATTTTGCTCACAACATACTGGTCATCTGCAATACAAGGTTATATTTGTTGTGCGCTGCTCTCATGTTCTTCTACATTTGTAACAACTAAAGGGCACTTTATGGTATATTTTGGTCCATCACAGAGATGATAGAAATGCCCGAAAGCTGGATGATTTGGCTCTGCAAACAGCTTATAGAAAATTTTACATCGGCACATCTTTCTGAACTCAGGGATGTAAATTTTCCACTTTTCTTCTTTATTTTGACAGCAGATTTAGGCACATTTTTCTAAATACAGGGATGTAAATTTTTCCACTTTTTCTACTATTCTGATGGCAGAATTGGACACATTTTTGTGAGTTCAGGGCTGTAAATTTACTTTTTCCACTTTTTTGAAGGCATTTCTGACTACAGGGATATAATTTTTTCACTTTCTCCACTATTTAGAAGGCATTTCTTTATGGTTTCCGCCGTAACTGACATAGCTGGCATCCAGTTTTGATGGATTTTTGCCTTTTTTATGTGCTGTTCACATGTGTGAATTACCAAAAAATCCACTGATGTTTGTAAGTGCTTTCCTCTAAACTGCCGTTAACACTTATTTTGTAGCCTTTGAAGTCTTCCAGGCATTTTAATGTCATATCTTGGCAATTTATTTACTGTTTTTTTTTTTACACAGTGTCCAGTTACTGCATAATAAAGCTGTAGAGATGTTTAGATGTTATTAGGGTGTTTAGAGTTTGGATATGGGGGTTGCAAAAAATTGTTTGATTGGAAAGGGGGGAGGTCGGGGGGAGATCTATCTCTATGCTATTTTGGTGGTTTTTTTGTTGGTTCAAATATATTAATTTATTGTCGAGGGGGAGGAGTGGGGAGACATTGGAGGAGAGGAGTGCCCACTAGCTTCTTCCCATCTTTATGAAAGGAAGTAATAGATTACCTGTTTTGAACATGTAGCCTCATCGTAAAATTCATATCCCCCATGATTTTGGTACTGCATTCATTTTTTTTTTAATTCAATTTAAAGTTGCCTGGGTTCACAGCTAACTTTGGAGAAGTTTCAACAGGTTCAAAATTTGATGAATTTGAATTTTTGGGTGTGTCAGTTTTGGCTGAACCTTGTCCTACTTCACAGTGTTGGAAAATTATGCATTTAAACTTATCCGTGTTGACTTTCTTTGGTCAGAGGAATAAACAGGATTGACTTCCATTATAAATCATTGCTCAGCATTCAGAATCTCTGAGTTCTTGTTGTGCACACTGGTTATGGTTTGCATTCCCCTTTGAGAGATGTCAGTAATGGGTATTTTGAAATCTTTGTTGTTGTAGGGATATGGAGATCTTTCCAGAATTTTTATTTTCCTTTTTTTGCTTTGGGATTGGATTGGGCAGGGGTGGGGTCGGGGGATGTTGGCGGCAGAAGGGAGGAGGACAGGCCGGGAGGAAACATTTTTTTACAGTTTGCTATTTTTTTTTGCATTATCAGTTTATTGAGCACTAATTTCTTCCTTTTTTTTGCTTTGGGATTGGATTGGGCAGGGGTGGGGCGGGGGGAAAGGGATGTTGGAGGCAGAAGGGAGGAGGACAGGCGGGGAGAAAACTTTTTTTTTGCATAATAGCTTTCAGCATTACAGTCCATAGTAAGTTTGTTGCACCTTAAGATCTGATTACATTTTTGCAGAATTCTAAATTTGTAAGAACCGTTTTGCTTCGTAAAACTGTAAGACCTCTGTTGTATAGTATTGTCGATCTGGCTTTGTGGAGTTTTTCGTAAGAAATTTTTACTTTTCCGCAGTATAACATGGCTTGAATTTTTTTTTTTTTAAAATTCTGAAGACTGACCAGTGTGATAAAGCATAACTGCCATGTGGCATTTCACACGGACTATAATATATATCTTGAAGTAATGAGCTGGATACTTGAGTTTTCATAGAACTGGTCATTAGAGTGTGGAGTTAAACACAGATTGACTTTAAGAGTTGTGAAGTATAATATATCTTTAATAGAGGGGAAGTGGTTTGGCTCACAGGAAATGGATGTACAGTATATTATGATCGATCATGGAAATGAGCATGGTATCAAGTGAAGTATCCTCCCCTGGTCATCATGAAAAGACATAGTATGTATATATGTATGTATAATGTGTACATATCACAAAATGAAGGGATCAGATGCAACTAGTTTTAATCTATACTAACCCATCAGCATTTGCCTCACATTTTCTTCTGGCCTATCCGGAACAAGCACTGTCAGGAAAAAAGTCTGGGTAGTGCTGATTGACCTGTATATTTGTACATTTGTAGATAAGCTTGTAAATATTTGCCTCTTTGCCTCTGGTCCCTGCATTTGTTCTGTAAATAAATTGATTTTATCCTTCCAGGAGGACTGAGCTCAGCTATTTACATTTCTACTAATGTTGACTTTCATTCTTGTACAGGCCGGCAAGTTTGTGTATTTTTGTGATGATCAGTAGGTATGAGTACTTCACTTTTTGACCATGCTCGTAGTTTTTTATTTTGCAGATATTTGGGCATTTTCTTTTGAACGATTTTTGAAGTTGCAAAATTTGGTATAAGTACTTTCCTCCAACCCTCTATCTAAGATGTGATTATGGCTCTTTTTGCATGAAATGATTTTTTTTTGGCTCATCTCATCTCCACATTCTGCATCTTTCCAACTGTCATATTTGTCAATTAGCTGGTGCAGAGTAAAAAGAGATTTGATTAAAGACTGAATTTTTTTTATTGTCTTTAGCACTTAAAATTCTCTGGTGGTCTTCATCTAAGATAAGTATATTTTTTGGTTGTTTGGAAAATCTTCACAGGCCAGTTTGACATTGTAATGGTGATATAATCTTCTGTTTTCCAGTTTTTCTATATTTTGATGGCTGTAGGACTCAGGATTTCTGCTAGCACATCAAAATTCTGCTTTCCATAGTAACCAATATACTCTTGATCAGTGTTGGCAATTTCCCATAATATATTTCAGTATGCATCAGTTATGATCTAATATAATCATCCAGGGCTTTTATTACATGCCAGGACTCTTTACCAGACTTCAGTAGCATNTAACCCATAGCTGATAAATTGTGGATGCCTGATTAAGTTTTGTGACATATCTCCTCTGTGTTGTGGGGTTAGGGGAATTGATTTATATGATTTTGAAAAGTTCATTTTGTGAATTGAACAGAAAGTACAGTACTTATTTTGACATTTTGTTTCCAGCACTTTGATAAATTTTTGGGTCTTATAAAATGGAAGATGTATTCCTTTTTTCTAGTGGGGCTGGTGTTGGGTTCTTTTCGTGGTCCATCTAAAACTATTTTATGGAACGTATTGTTTCAAATTTACAGCTTAATGAAACGATTTCTCTCCAATAAATTCTTTTTTGGTGGGGGGAGGGGGGGAAGAGGTGAAAGAGGCAGGAGCTGATTTTTTGATACCTTTGAATCTTCTCTGAAAGTGTTTCATTTTGTGTAGTTGGATAAAAATATTAATTCAGGCTTACTGTTTCATGTGCAGTAGCATACAGATAAAGTTTGGGTACCAGATTTGGCCCTAAAGCGAGATATCTCCTCATTGCATTCCATTCAAACTGATGTGGAAAAGCTGGGCATTTTTAGTCTCTGTAGGTAGTATGAGAGGTTTAGCTTTTTTTTCTCTGTTTGTAGCATCTTGAGAAATATGAGAGGTAGATCTGGTGTCATAAAATGGTATCTCTAGTGCATTTGATTCATATTTGGTGGAGTTGNGGGGGGGGGGGGGGGGGAGAAAAAGGAGTGGTTAAGACTGGACATTTGTGATCTCCGAAATTTTCGTCTCTGGTTTATGATCTTTTCTTAATGGCATATAAATCATTTTGGGTGCCAAATTTGGTTTTGTGAAATAGGGTCGCCTTTCTTCTCTTGGCACTTCATTCCACTCTTATTTTGGATCAAGTGTGGACGGGCTTGGAAATTTATGGCATCTAAAGCATTTTCGTTCACATTTTCAGTTTCATCCTTTGCAACACATCAAAATTTTGGATGCCCAATTTGGTTTTTTTTGAGATAGGTTAACCTTTCTCAAGTGGGGAAGACTTGGGGGTTTTTTTTGGGGGGGGAGGGGGATGGGCAGGGGTGAGGGCTGGAAATTTGTAGCCTCTGAAAGTATTTCAATGAAATTGTGGTTTATTTTGGTTGCAGGTTTTGCAGGAGATCATCATTTTGGATGCCAAATTTGGTTGGTTTTTATGAATTTAGTGGCATCTCCAGAGTGTTCCTTCGTGTAGTAGTGCATTTTTGCAACTTCTATAAGAGAAATAGGTGTATATTTGATAGCATCTGTGTTAATGTATGATGACATTTTCTTCTTGAAGGGTGTTCGGAGCAAAATAGAATCATATGCAGCTTATTTAGTGACATGGAGAAATGTATTCCAATAAATTTTTGTGCCCATTTGTTTTTTTAGCTTGCACATGAATTTGGATGCTGTTACTGGAAGTGGCTGAAATTTCTGAACTGAGTGATACCAAAATGTGGATTTGATCTAATTTCCAGGATATATATCTCCTTCTACATTAACACAGACTGTATATCAAAGCAAACCCACAAAGCTGTCTGAGAAATGAAAGGATGAAAGCAAAAAAGAAAAAAAAAAGGTGGAACTAACAATGGATATGGTGGAACTGTGCCAAGACAGCAGAGGCTATGGCACTGCAGATATTTACATTCTCAATAGTTTGAAGTCCTACAAGAATTATAGTTTAGCTGCCTAAGAGGTTGTGCAGCTGTACTACACAGCATTGTTATTTTAAACTAGTATGCAGCCCATTTTCCACTCTATTGAAGTAATGTGCATGCTTGTAACTTGGATATTTCTCATTTCCTATGACATCCAGTTAAAAAAGGCAACAGCAGTGATCCCTCTGGGTAGTTGGGAAGTTTTGGCATATGTTTTTCATCTTATGTAACATTTTGATAAATTGGGATGTAGATTTGGGGTGGTGCACATTTGACAAAGTATGGACGTCCACATTGGAGAGGCAAAATAATTGGGATAATCCAACACCAGCTCTCGGGCACTCTCTTTATATAAAGTCAGACTTTTGTTAGGAACTGGACATTTTGATAATTATCTTTTCCTGGTACATGCAGATTTTGCGCTCTTTAGTCATCATGGTGTTTCACCACCATCAAATTTGCAAGACGTTTGTGGCATGCCTTCATTTGTTATGTTTTGAGAACAGGTTTTTGTACATTTCCTTTTATCACATCAGACATTTGCACATTGTCCAGCTGTGAACTCCTCAAAATTTAAATATGATGTAAATCTACTGTAGAGAGCTGAAAGTGCTTGGAATTGTAGAGCTTGAAGCTGGTAGGAGATGGATTGAGTTGAGACTTCTGATAATGTTAACATCTTGATCTGTATTCAGAAAATTTTGTAACAAGGACTAGCAGAATGTTTTCAGGAAGAAATTGTACAGCATTGGTCCTCTATTCTTGCTGGTCAGTCAGGCTGCATATGGTGGAGAGTGCCCACCTTTATCAAGGTAGACAGCCCCATGCTACAGTCTGTTGGGCCATGACCTTTATGGTGAAAGTTTGTTACTTCATCTATGAAAGTGATCAAATTTTTTTGGGTGAATAGGAATGTTTCACCATGACTTACTATATCAGAACTATATACTTTTCAGTCTTTTCATGGAATGGACCATACAACTTAGCTTTGCCAGAGATCTACTTTCAAGGTGACCAGTCTTTATTAGCTCTGATATGCATAGCTCCTGCTGTCACTGCCTTACCATTTAGTTTGCTCAGAGACCACTTTGATTTTAGACCGTTATTGTTTCGGTTTGGGCACAAAGTGTTAATTTTTACCCATATTGCATTAGCAGAGGGAGCTAATTTTGAGTTAGTAAGAATCAAGCTGTAAAGATTAACTCTCGTAACCATGTGCCTATATCAGCATGACAATGCGTGGCCTCACATTGACGGCGCCCTATTATGGCCATACTGTGTAAACTGCTGGCTGACTGCTTATCAACCAGGCAGGCTTGTCTGTCATGTGCATCTCCTGATTGGGCAGGGTATGATAAGATAATCTGACATCTGCAAAGCTGAAGATAGTAGCTAGATCATACCTATCAGGCTTTTGCACCAAAGCGTTAATGTGTGGACTGTGTATAGATTGTAGGTCATGAAACTATACATGCGCCATCTTTGTCACTTCCACTTTAAGATGTTGCTGTGAACTCCATCATTATGTTTTGGAATTTGTTTTTAGGGAGTTTGCCTCGCCTTGCCTATGCTTAAGTGCATCTTTTCAGTAGATTTTCCTCTTCTTTTTCTCTTCTACCTATACTCGTATATTTTGCCCATCGTAGTGTTTATGTTTATGTCCATCATAGTGTTATGTGTTTTTGTCCATTATAGTGTTTTGTGTTTTTGTCCATCGTAGTGTCTTGTGTTTTTGTACCTGTCTTTGATTCATTTTTGCATTTAATGTGACATACAGCTGACCCTCCAAAATCACAATTTGCTTCATTTTAACATTTTCCAGAACTTGTAAATGGCCAATTCCCTGCTTAATGACACTCGCTGCTTAATAAATGCTGCTCTTGTTTACTGCAATCCACATCATTGCAGTTTCTGCTTCATCATGATTGTTTTCACTGACAAGAATACATTTTTTCCCACAGAAAAGTCACAGGAAGTTGATAGCTCCTTTTAACTGCAGCGTTTTCCATTTCCCTGATGAGTTGCCATATGAAATGAATCTAACTGTAGTAACATCTATGCTTTCCTGGAGTTCTAACGTAACAGATTTAACTGTGCCTGACTAGCGACATAAACCTATGCCAAGTGGTGGAATTTAAATTATTACAATTTGGGCAACATATCTATGGATGTAAATCAACCGCTGTATTCTACCATTTGCTCTATGTTGATGGCTATAGGACTTGGAGTGTTAATATTTGCTTAGTAATGGTATTCATGATGAAACATGGCTCCCTCCCAAGTCTGAGCAATTTTCTACTATATTTATTACATGGCATTTCCATCCCTGAATATTGTTTCTCCTTCAAAGCACTTTGTCATTGAGAGGTCAGTTGAGGTCAGCCTCAAAACGGTAATAAAATCACACTGTATTGTCACATGGATTGCTAATTAGCGCTGTCTAGAACTGTGTGATGAGCTGTTTTCAACTGCTTTTCTGTAGTCTCAGCATTTCTTGCTGTGTGGGAGAAGCTGAGACTTAACAGAAAAGTCCTTTCAAATGCTATTTTACTGTGCTTAGCTTTGAGGGCTGAGATTTTAAATCTATATAAGCATTTGAATTTTATATTGCTTGTTAAGAGCTTTTAAACACTGTATATAGTTATCTTTAAGCTGGAAAAACAAAGCAAGACATTGGAAATTTCCGAATTTGAAAAGTCAGTTATTCGTGATCACTGAATGGTTCAGTAATGGTGATGGTCTGTCTAGATGAAATGACTTAAAGGGCCATAACAGCTGTTTCAAAACTACAGGGATTGTTCTGACTGAACAGTTCATGAGATTCCAATACTTAATTTCAGTGGTGAATACAATACTTCTCTCATGGAACAGCTATCTTATATGCTATGGTGTTTACTTGTATACATGCAAAGTTTGTGAAGTGCTATGTTCTATATGATTCTGAAATGTTGGAATGTCATTGGCAAGACAAGTTTACGACTGAATGAAATGATACATGTGGCTGTCCATCAGTTATATTCACTGACATTTTGCAATTTTCCTGACCTGCCCAGTTTTTTCCTTCCATTTGGCATTGTCTCCCCCTCCCCATTCCCCCCTTTCATGGTAATGAGAAACTTTACTTGTGAGATAAATTGCATCACATGGAAATATTATAAACCTGTAGATGTTATAGAAATAGTTTACATTATGTGTAGATTTTATTCTGATGGAGATGTATACCAATGTCTGGCATTGTAAAACATGTTCCATCTGGAAAGAATAATGGTATACTTTTCAGCTTCAATGTAGCAAAGGAAAATGATTTTGATCAGTTGCATTATCATTTCGTAGCTCTCTTTACTACGTCAATTTCGAAAAGCTCACTTGAACTTTACATCTGTGGAGGACTAGTCACATGATAAGCAGCCAGTGAGATCAATCTTACCCAACTTTTTCACTTCTTTTATTATCGGTGAGCACTCATGTTGTCTGTATTAAGACATCATCCCTTTGTTTTGTATAGGAAGCTCTGACAAACATTTTACAGATTGAGCCAGGCTGCTCATTGGAATGTACAGGAGAAAAAGGTTGTGTTTTTTTCAATTGCATTATTGACGTGAGTAAATGCAAGTTTAACATTAAAGCTCGAAAATGTACATTGAAAATTGTCATTGAAAAATACCGTAAAAATGTTGAAATGGCTAGCTTTAAGAGAAAAATGAAAAAAAAGTTGGATTGTGCTGCATATTATTTGGAACTATACTCCCATGTCTTGTGTACAGTGAAGATTTTAAAAACTGGATATATGTCCTGGAAAAGTATGCTTTTTAAAGTTTATGTCAGGTCTCATGGCAATGTTAGTCTGGTGGTAGGTATAAGTTGAGAGAGATATAGGCCCAGTTGGAATTTTTACAGTCCATTTCTTGAACATCAGGTCCCAGGGCCCTCTAGATAACCAGTTTTCTTCCACTTTTTCGAGATTTTTGTCAGAGATCCTGACCACTTGTCGGAATTGGCTGTTTTTTTGTTTTTTTTTAAGAAAGCAAGTTTGGGATCTGCACTTTATTCAGAGTTCTTGGTCTGCCTTTAAACATCGTGGGCTTGATGTTGCTGTTGCTAACATAATCAATCCTGTGATGAAAACAGTGCTTTTATTAAAGTCATCATGTAGGCGTTTTACACCGGCATTAATATGTAGCCTACATTTCACTTCTATTTTTGTCACTTTGAGTTTTGAACTGGATATTGCTAAACACTATTCCTGTTTGACTTCGGGATGAAATAAAGACTTAATTAAAGATGTCACAGTTTCATACCAGTGTCAGTTTGTTTAGTCAGTTCTCTTCAAAAGGGGCAGAAGAGAGGTGGCTTTATAGACTGGCATTGGGCTTGAAACAGTGCTGCAGAAGATTCTCATGGTATTGTCTTCGTCGTTCTCTCCAGTCAGCTGTCTGGCCCCTATTTGAGGTGGTTGGCTGTAGAGAAGGATGTTGACATGAAATGAGCAATCACTGCAGTACTTACACATTTAGATTCCAACTCCCTTTTCAGCTGTTTTTGTCAAGCAGTTATTTTTCTCTGAAACTACTTAAAAGAACTTTCAAAAAGATTAGCACTTTTATCACTGTTTGCAACATCCACTCAGCTTGTAGGGTTATCATGGAAGTTTGAATTGATATAGCCAAGTTCATTGAACACTGATAAATGAGGTTTATTACCAGCAATGAGAACAGCTTTTCTGTTTAAGAGTTTGGATTCATATTATTATGTTGATTTCAGGAAGAAATTCACAGTAATCTGCGGTTGTTTTCATAAATTTTTATGTGACTTGGCTAAAAATCTTGCAGAAACAATAAAATAATGTGGTGTTTCTATTCTTTAAACTATATGCAGACCCATGTCATGTTCAAAAACAAATAAATTTATTATAGAATGACAGAAGATAAGTATGCATCTTCCTAATGTCCACTCATTCGTCTAGGGTTACTTTTTGATACCACTGTCTTCACTTTGGCTTGATTTTGGTGCTTTAGGACTAGACAGAGACAAAAGTTGCATAGGCTTTTAAAATTTGATTGGGGCTTTCTTTCTTAGAAAATAGCAGGATAAGCTTGATTGATTAGAGCCAATTCAGTACATCAGTTACTTTGCTTATTCTGTTTCATTTTGAGTAAGTTAGGCAGATGGATCAGTAATTGTGGGGAACAGACAAGTACATAAAATGGCCATATATTTCTGCAGCTTTTTTCAGAGAGATAAAGAGGAAATGACACTTGACATTCCAATTTTTGAGCTTGTCTTTGTGAAGCTTTAATCATTTCCTGTGGTGTGGTTCTGACACATTTACTTTTTGTTCTTCTTTTTGTATTCAGTGTGTTGCACAAAAAAAAATTCAATTGAATTCATATTTGTACATTCATACAACATTGCAGTTCTTTAGTAAATAGTTTGAAAAGTTATTAGGATTGTAAAATTTGCTTCAGTGGTAAATGTCTGGCAGCCAGTTATAATGAAGTTTATGTCACAAGACAGGGAACTGAAATATCAGGCTCTATACATGATCAGGACCATCCAGTACCAATATTTGGTTGATTGGGGAAATGGAGTAGTAATATCATTTCTCTACATAACAATTTTAATTTTATGGGCAAAAGATAACAGTGCATAAATTTTGATTTTTTTGTCTGAGCCGTTTGAATGAATTATTAAAGTATAAAAAATAATAGCATGTTTCTCAGGAGTATTTCCTTTCCATGAGGTGACCCCTTTCCTTTCCAAACAACTACATCTTTGGCCATTAAAAGGTTAAATCAAAATATTTTACACCTAATGAGGGGTCATACATTGAACTTTCATCTTAGATCATTGACTTGATTAAATTAAAAAGTAACTTAAGCTTCGTTTTAACTAGTTGCAAGACAAATGGCTGTGTTGTACCATGAGCTTGAAATGACCTTTAGATTTGATTCATACCATTACAGTGTTATGGCCTTGTTTTGTTCAAGGCGTGATATTTCTGTTATTGATCTTGAGACTGATACTGTTCAGTAACATGAGTAGGCTGTGGAATTTTGATATGAGAATGAAATGCCTTTCTCATTTCTGGCACTTTAATGTGAGACATTTCGAGATAAGTGATGATAGATAGAGTGGATAACTTGCAATATTATTCTGCTAGACCGTTTGCTTGCGTCAGGCTTCACTATTATTCACAAAGTATTTTAGTTTGTCCTGTTGGGCTTTTATGATATTGTGCCTAGCTATGTTTTTCCATTTTGCACTTAGTCCATTCTGACTTTCAGTATACTGTACATGTAGAGTGACATATGAAGTGTCTCTCTCCCACAGTGCATAAAAATTCCTTCTTATAGTTTTCTGGCGGCAAACAAGTGTATTCATGCCTTGTATTTTTTACTGTTTTACCAGCAAAATAAAGACAGTTTGATTTCTGCAGTTAGGGCAGCAAGATTGTTGAATGTCATGTGAACAATTGAAAAGTTTCTCAGGGTAATACGTCACTGGTGGGCTAACACGTGGCAGTCTTGGAACCATGTCCAAGCTGTTAGGAATTAAGGATGAAATCATTGCGAGGTTTCTGTCCCTGTGGTGTGGTGGTAGCATACTCAGCTTGCAAACTGAGAGACCCCGGATTCAATTCCGGGATGGACAAAGAAATTTTGAATTGCTGGGCATTTTTCAGCCTTATTTCCCTAACTTTCATCTTTCACAGTGGTTAGAAAATCCCCAGTGGCATACTATCCAAATTGATTGTAACATCTTAATTATTAGTTTGGGCTCATTTTCCACCCGCCTTGTTAGAGTTTGTTATGACTTACCATCTGGTCACAGCTATTCAGGCATGTTGTAGTTAATAGCTCATTAGTAAAAGATCTAACTTTAGTTGCCTTGCAGGGACTTTCACATCTATGAGTTAGCACCATGGTCTAGGGGTTGAGCTTTCATTCCTAAGTGTGAAAGATTCTAGGTTTGAATCCTCTTAAAGGGGATTTCTCCTTAGGTTTTTTGGTTGTTTAAGAGACAATTTCATGTCACAGGTCCAGAGTCGTTTCAAGCTTTGTCCCTGACGTAACCATAAGAGCTGGAGAGAGATATTAAAACCTACTTTTGTCAAACTCACTGCTCTGAATACTGACCAAGGCTATTTCACATGCATGTATACACTTCTTTGGCTGATAGTATAATAATGTTAGCATCTCATTTTTACAATAGTATTTTGTTTCCTTTCTGCACTGTTGTGTAAACATGTGAAACTACCAACATTTTATTAAAACAATAGGGTGGGACTTCTTATCCTCTTCTCTGTACTGTACTTTTTCATCCCGCGTTCTTAAATTGACTGCCAATGTTAAGTCTTCCAGACTTGTGCTTTCTGATTGCTTATAAATACCACTGCTTGTATTACTGCTGGATTCTTTTCACTTTCAACCATACCAGAACATTTTACCTTTGCTCTGACTTCAAGTACTGAGTTATATTGTTGCAAGGTTATAAGACTGCAGGCATTTGAATCCCTAAAATACCTGTAGCTTTTTTTTTTTGTTTTCTTTTGATCACTAGCGTAAATGCATATTTATGTTAATGAAACGTTTCACATTAACAGTTTCAAGTTTCATTCTCAATCAGTTACTTTTCTACCTGAGCAAGGAAACCTTTTTATACAGCTGTTGCCTTTGTTAAAGTTTGGGGATCTTTACTATTATGAGGATTCTGTTTAAACGGTGTGATGTGATTGAACTTGCATTGAATTCATTCTTTACTTTTGATTGATGAAATATTTAACTTTGAATTCTGGCTTATTTACAGATTTCATTTTCAAGATTATTTGTCAATTTTGCTATGGCTAGTAAATTTAACCAGATCTAGACAGAGTTTTTTACTTTTAGTCTTGGCTTCAGCCCTCTACTCTTGTTTTAAAAAATGATAGTAATGGCATACTGTACTTCTTTTGAAATTATAATTTCCAGTCTGTATCAAGAAAACCATGTTGACTTCCTTCTAAATTTATCATCACTAATCACCAACTCTTGTATTTGATGAATAAATGACTATTATCAAGCTAAATTTCTTTTTCCATGTTTGTACATTACAGTCATAACGTGGTCAGTGGTGGGCATTTCATAGTAATTTTCCCTCTCGCTTTTAAGACATCCCAGTGGTCTCATGGCTTCATAAATAGCTCTTTTGTATGCTGTTAATGACTGATGTAGTCTCAAATGGAAAATTTGGGATGTTTTAAATCTAGACTAGGCCAGTATCTTGCTTGGTAATAAGTACTCCTATTTGACAAATTAATAGATCTGTCTTGTGAGCTTACTGACACAAAAGTGGTCGATGTCAGTTCTTTAACGTGACAGTATATACAAATTTATACATTTCACAAAGGTTATGATGGAAATATATCTGTTGAGGAATCTTTAATGCATGAAACATTCACACTGGAATTGAAAGCAGGCAGAAAAATTGTGACATTACAAGGGAGTTCACTCAAGAATTGAATGAAAACATTCATACAAGACATCATACTAATGGAACGGTGAAATATATTTGTTAATTCTTAATTAGATGAGTATCTAAATCTGCTGGAGTTTGATTCTCTGTAGCTGCACATGATCAGTGGGGTTCTCCTTGTATGTTTTTGTTGATATGTCTGGGTCTCGTCTGTGTTTCCATGTGTGTGGTGTATGTTCTGTGCAGGANCCCGCGTTCTTAAATTGACTGCCAATGTTAAGTCTTCCAGACTTGTGCTTTCTGATTGCTTATAAATACCACTGCTTGTATTACTGCTGGATTCTTTTCACTTTGAACCATACCAGAACATTTTACCTTTGCTCTGACTTCAAGTACTGAGTTATATTGTTGCAAGGTTATAAGACTGCAGGCATTTGAATCCCTCAAACACCTGTAGCTTTTTTTGTTTTCTCTTGGTCACAAGCGTAAATTAGAAATGATGTTAATGAAAAGTTTCACATTAACAGTTTCAAGTTTCATCCTCAATCAGTTATTTTTCTACCTGAGCAAGGAAATTTTATACAGCTCTTGTCTTTGTTAAAGTTTGGTGATCTTTACTATATGAGGATTCTATTTAAACGTTGTCATGTGATTGATAACTTGCATTGAATGCATTCTTGACTTTTGACTGATGAAACATTTAACTTTGAATTCTGGCTCCTTTACAGATTTCATTTTCAAGATTATTTGTCCATTTTGCTATGGCTAGTAAATTTAACTTTATTTTTTATCTTGGCTTCAGCCCTCTATTCTTGTTTAAAAAAATGATATAATGGCATACTGTACTTCTTTTGAAATTATAATTTCGAGTCTGTATTAAGAAAACCATGTTGACTTTTTTCTAAATTTATCATCACTAATCACCAACACTTGTATTTGATGAATAAATGACTTTTATCAAGCTATATTTCTTTTTCCATTTTTGTACATTACAATCATAAAGTTGTCAGTGGTGGGCATATCAGTAATTTTCCCTTTCGCTCTTAAGACATCCCAATACTCACGTGGCTTCGTAAATAGCTCTTTTGTATGCTGTTAGGGACTGATGTCGTCTCAAATGGAAAATTTGGGATGTTTTAAAACTAGACTAGGCCAGTATCTTGCTTGGTGATAAGTACTCTTATTTGACAAATTAATAGATCGGTCTTGTGAGCTTACTGACACAAAAGTGGTCGATGTCAGTTCTTTAACATGACCGTATATAAAAATTTAAACATTTGAAAAATGTTATGATAGAAATATATTTGTTGAGGAATCTTTAATACATGAAACATTCACACTGGAATTGAAAGCAGGCAGAAAAATTGTGACATTACAAGGGAGTTAACTCAAGAATTGACTGAAAACATTCATACAAGACATCATAATGTTAATATATTTGTTAATTCTTAATTAGATGAGTATCTAAATCTGCTGGAGTTTGATTTTCTGTAGCTGCACATGATCAGTGGGGTTTTCCTTGTATGTTTTTGTTGATATGTCTGGGTCTCGTCTGTGTTTCCATGTGTGTGGTGTATGTTCTGTGCAGGACTCTAGCCCCACTGACAAATGTTGAAGTTATAAAAGAAGTCCCTATCAGGGTCGAACCTTCATGGTTGGCACGGCTTGATCATGACTGCTAGACTCATAAACTTCAAGGAAAATCAGACCAGATTTGCTTTATCAGGAAACTTTTTGAGTGGAAGAGGTCAGGTGGAGTGATGGATTTATCATCACATTTATAAACTTCCTTGTAATGTCACACTTTGAGGAGTTTGGTTTTTCATATTTATTGTCTACAGTTAATTCTTGATAACTTCCTTTACACTTGAACATTTCATTACCAGAAATCTTTATAGATCATCCATGTTGACTTGTATATTAACATATTCCACATGAAAACAATTTGGATAAAGCGGGATGTGTGCAGCCTTTTCACCAGTGTTGCAAGACCTGTGTTTCAAAAATTTTGAGGCTGCAAAAGGTTTGGGATACTGCTGTCAGAACCAACTAAAAATTCTGACACGGATACCCAACTTGGCATCCAACCTAAGCTGTGGAATATAATATTGTTCATCAACACAGATTATATGAGATTAGCACTGTTCCAAAACAGCTTGGATCAGTCATGTGAATATCATGAAATATTCTTAATATTAAATGTTCAGAGTGTATATCTACAACTCTTAGGAGTAAGTTCTGCTTAATTGCAGCTGCTGACTGTTTGAAGGGTTTTTCAGGAAATAGAATACTGTATTCTCAACATAAAAAACTGCTGAATTTTGGCAGTTCCTATTAATTTTTTTCAGTGGAGAAGTTGATATTAAGTGGAGTTGACTGCATAATCAGAAAACTTCAAAACGGTGAATGACATTACAGTAAAGACAGTTCTGAACTTTTAATTACATTTTATGCAAAATCATGAGATGGGATCGAAAATTATGCCCCATTTTAAAACAAGTTAAAGCTATGTATCTGCACACAGTCTGATTTGTCTGTAGCTGCACATGACCAGTGGGGTTTCCTTGTATGTGTTTGTTGACATGTCTGGGTCTTGTCTGTGTATCCATGTGTGTGACGTATGTTCCGTGCAGGAGTCCCAGCCCCACTGACAAATGTTGTAGTTATTAAAGAGGTCCCTATCAGGGTCGAACCTTCATGGTTGGCATGGCTCGATCGTGACTGCTAGACCCATAAACTTCAAGGATAATCAGATCAGAGGTGCTTTTGTCATGAACATTTTTGGATGAAATGATGGACTTACCATCCAGTGTGCTTTATTGTAATGTCACACTTTGCAAGTTTTGATATTTCATAGCTGTTGTTCTGAACAAAAATTTCCTGAAGTTTTGAAATTCCCACAGGATAGTGAAGTTGAGAATTTCATGTGGATGTTCCATATATGCTGAGGATGGAGTTTGGAATATTGTATCCTGTATATTTCATCAAGAGGATGTTACATTTTCAGCTCCTGTAAGGTTATTAGTCAGCTCTACCTAATTACATTCCGCTTAATCACAACTTCTGATTAATTTGCTATAGTTTTCAGATAACTGTATTCTGTGTACAAGTTTCTGGAAATTTTATGCTCCTTATAACTATCAGTGATGATGGTCATCATCATCTAAGGAAAATATTTCTGAACTTTCGTTAGTCTCTGAATAGGGAAGCCACTACAGGGGATTATAAAGATGGTCAAACACCAATCAACCAAATTACTGGAAAATAATTCTGATTACTTGCAACTTTATTGAGACATACCTGTTAAATGCATTTGTCTGTGGATTGTATTCAAAACACTCAAAACATAGAATGACATTGCAGTAGAGACAGTTCAAATTGTTGAGTAATTCATGAAATTTTGTAAATGCAGCTAAAACTGCACATTGAACACATTTAGTAAGAGCATTTATTAACAAATGTCTGATTCTCTGTAGCTACACATGACCAGTGGGGTTTTCCTTGTATGTTTTTGTTGAGTTGTGTGGGTCTTGTCTGTGTTTCCATGTGTGTAGCGTATGTTCTGTGCAGGAGTCAAGCCCCACTGGCAAATGTTGTAGTTATGAAAGAAGTCCCTATCAGGGTCGAACCTTCGTGGTCGGCACGGCTCGATCATGACTGCTAGACCCATAAACTTCAAGGAAAATCGGACAAGAGATACATGTACCTTGTTGGGAAGCTCTTCAGGTGGTTGGATTCTTGTGGAGTGATGGATTTATCATCACATTAACTTTGCTGTAATGTCATCTGAAGATTTTGAGGTTTCCTCGTGTTCACAACAATCATAACTCAATTGTTGCTATAGATTTTAAACTCATTTTAGGCATTTACG
>JAWQUT010001015.1:31586-45063 GCA_033807755.1 Ellobium chinense
TGTCTGGGTCTTGTCTGTGTTTCCATGTGTGTAGCGTATGTTCTGTGCAGGAGTCCAGCCCCACTGGCAAATGTTGTAGTTATGAAAGAAGTCCCTTTCAGGGTCGAACCTTCGTGGTCGGCACGGCTCGATCATGACTGCTAGACTCATAAACTTCAAGGAAAATCGGACAAGAGATACATGTACCTTGTTTGGAAGCTCTTCAGGTGGTTGGATTCTTGTGGAGTGATGGATTTATCATCACATTAACTTTGCTGTAATGTCATCTGAAGATTTTGAGGTTTCCTCGTGTTCACAACAGTCACAACTCAATTGTTGCTATAGATTTCAAACTTATTTTATGCATTTAGGGTTCACTCTATTTAAATGGAGTCTGTTTAAAAAGCAATTTCTATTAAATAACAAGTTTTCAGACAGCAGAATAGATTATGATTACTTTTTCAATGCCTCATAAAACGTGTTTATGTGGAGTATGTATGCGGAGTTGACAGTATCTGGCTCTAAGCCTATCAACTTTTGTATTAAATGCTATTGAGGAGAACTGCCACCGTGACGAGACTTATACAGACGTTTACAAGATACATTGGATTTACAGCAAAATTTCAATATTAACTTTTGTACCTCAGTACCAAAGATAATTTGTTATTGTGTATGAAGTTTACTTGCATGGATTTTTTTTCTCTATCATTTTAATTAATGAAGTAGACTAGACAACAAATAAACTTCAATAATAAATTACTTTATGCTACGTCTTGTTCATAGACATACTTCTTGTAGGTTTTGATTTTATTTTAAATTATATTTTAACAGTTTTTGTGAGGTTGAATAAAAAAGAAGATATGAATTTTTTTTTTCCTCTAACAGTTTCAGAAACAGAGTACCAAAACTTTCACATTCAGTGTATGAAATCAGACTATTATTTGCACTCATAGATTCACCATAACCATCCAGTTTTGCTCACTCCAGCAAAAGGACATCTTTTCCTCTGAAATAACTTTACTAATCTTACTAATGAACCTTTATACTGTCCCTTTATTTTTTGCAGTTAGGATGTGGAGCATATATGCCAACTATCCTGTTACAATTGAAGTTTCAAATTGTTGTCTGGCTGCAGAAATACTGACTTTTTTTTGTGTCTAATTTTAAATGTCATCCGGTCGCCTGTGCGGTGTTCTGCTATAGTACAGTAATTTACTCTGACTAATGTTGGACTTTTTTATACATAATTTTGGTAATGTATACTAACATGCAGCATTTTAAGAATAAAATATTTGTATATGCTAGATGAGAGTTCGTTGCTTTGTGTAATTAGATGTTTGGCTGTGTAGATAACTTTTTATCATTGTCATTATATGTTACCTGTCCATTATAATTACTCCACGTAATCTATTATCTCTTCACCGGTGGTAGAGTTAGGACCCTATGTGTTCCAGATGAAGTCTTGAGAGAAAGCAAACAAACTCGGCACTCACATGCATTGATTCATTATTCTTAACCCGTTTAACTTTGTGATTTTGTGGTCAGTGCTGAAGCAAAGAGATACTGTGCTCAGTTTATGGAGCACCGTTGACGAGTGGGATTGATTCTCATCATGATAATATTGTGAGTGCCCTTGGCAAAGCATAGCTTTCACATTTTCCTCAGTCTATCAGTTTGTAAAATTTGTGCCTGGCTGTAGGCAACGAGAGAGATTTTCCGAATGCTGGTGATCAGCGCCTGTAAATTGGCAGCGGCACGGTTTACTCACAAGGAGATGAGACAGTAAATAGAGTGACTTGGCCTGCAGAGATAATAATAGTATGAAGGATCGTGAGTGGCCGTGAGATTGTTTACACTCATTACTTTTTATTATCATTATGACTTTCTATTATCAACAGAGGAGTGAGCAAGATGGCACAATGGTTACTTTCTTGTTTGTGTTTGGTTAGTTTTGTCTGTTACCTCGTTTTCTGGGACTTCACAGTATCACAAGAGTTGTTTTTATACCCGATAGAGAGGAATATTTTTACATGTTTGTTTGCCGGACTGATCATATTCGCAAGAAATCACCGTAGGCGCTTAGTCAATTTTGGAAAGAGTGGTATAACTGACTGATTTTTAAAAAAATATTTAAAATGAAATAGGGTTATTTTTTAAAGGGACGTACATAAAGGTTTCCTTTGTTTCACGAGCCAAAGACAGGAGCAAACACTGCAGAACTGTTGACGAAATATATGGTACCTTTTCTTTATTATTTTAAACAATAACATATGAGATCGTTACAAAATTTCGAATATACGTATATGTGTATTTTGTCATCAAATAATGGCGCACCAAAAAGAAAACAACCAGAAGATTCTGCAGCCAGTCAGAATCAGGCAAAAGTGTTTTTGTTTTTTTTTCTCACACATCCTATAAAATGCATTACACACTACCCTTGCATTAAAAAGGTGTTGTAAACGTGCACATTAAACCCATCATAAAGTATTGCTGGAGGATGCGTAAAACACATCTTTATGCATAGTACGCTATAAAATCAGCCCCTATGCATGACAGCCGCACGGTATGCTCCCCAAGGAGTTGAGAAAGTTATAGAGTAATCAGGCTTGCTGAAGTAATAATAGTGTGAAGTCGCGTGAGGAAAAAACGTATACCACATTATTATTAAGATATTATTATCTTTATTATTGTTATCATTGTATATGAACCCTGTTTTTTTTTCTTTTAATTATTATTTTCGTTTATGTTTTTCTACCTGCAGGATACTATGTAACCCATATTAATTCATATTAGAATTGTTATCAGCATTTGATAAAGGGAGAAAACGCAACAAACCAAAGGACTGTATCTTGTTATCTGACCCAAATACATGCTATCATGGCGTAACCTTTATCCGTCCTCTCGCCTCCTATTCTGATAATGACGGACACTGTTGATTCGGCTTAATTGCAACTCTTTTATAAGGCACGGGGACAGTGCAATGATGCAAAATGAAGGTTGCTGTGAGTACAATGTTTTTCCCCTTTCATAGACTAGAAAATATATTTTTTGATGAAAAATTTGCTGCCTTGTAGAGCAAAACTCCACTTGACCTCATTTTTGCCAGGCTATAGAAATGGTGGAGTTAAGTAGATGATGCCATAAAGGGAAGCCATAATGATTATGGTCTCAAAGGCGGCGTCCCATTGTCTAAAATCTGTAGATGTAAGAGGTGAGATACAGTGGAATGCTATTAAGCGGAGTTGCATGGATTATCTCAAAAGATGGAATAAACAGACTGTAACGCTGGGAATGACCGATAAGATTTCATAGTATGTTAGTGTGTTTAGCCAGGGGCAACAAACTTTTTCAGGGCAGGGCAAGGCGGTGGGGAGGGGGAGAGCGTGAGAGGTTGGGGATTGGCCTGGAATGGTCGGTAGCCTGGATACGAGACTTATGAACCGTATTATTATTGAAGATATTATTATTATTATCATTCCAAATGAATCACACGTTGTTTTTTTTTTTCTTTAATTGTTATTGTTCGTTATAATCTTCAATACGCCGGTTGTTGTATGTCAGTGTATTTGGTCAGAGGTGTCTAACTTTTTCAGAGCAGTATAAGACTGTGGAAAAGGGGGAGGGGATGATGGGGGCGTGGTGGCAGTGTGGAAATTCAGTCATCATACAAGGGTCATTTGTATAACATAGATGCATATTTCGAAAGAAAGGGGAAGGATTGCGTCTGTGCTGTAGATTGTAATGTATTAATGTGGTGCGCATTGCTTTTTCCTAATTAGTATTTTTGATTTGTGTGTGAAAATGCGCAAGCAGCAATGTGCTAATTAATAGTGCGAATAGTTTATTTCAAAACAGGGTTGTTACTTCACCACCAGGTTTCGCGCACGTATTTAACATTTTAAGATACCCTAAGGCACATACTGATAAAGAGTTGTTTTTTTTTTTTTTATTTCTTGAAGTTTAATTTACATTTGTTGGTAAAAGTGACATGATTAGGTCATGCAACAGGTTGTGATGACGTTATCTAGAACTCCCCAAGGACACATTCGTATATCTCCTAAATCGGTCTTGTGGTGGGCCGCACTCAAAGTTGCTCTTGCGTAAGTTTCTTATTATCAGCCTACAGCAAAAGTCTCTACATTCCCGGCTGTCTGAGCATCGTGCTGCTGTGGGGTGATAATAAGTGAGTGAGTGAGTGAGTGAGTGAGTGAGTGAGTGAGTGAGTGAATGAATGAGTGTGAGTGTGTCAGTGAGTGAGTGAGTGAGTGAGTGAGTGAGTGAGTGAGTGAGTGACTGAGTGAGTGAGTGAGTGAGTGAGTGAGTGAGTGAGTGAGTGAGTGAGTGAGTGAGTGAGTGAATGAGTGTGAGTGTGTAAGTGAGTAAACCAATTAGTGAATGAGTGTATGAGTGAGTGAGTGAGTGACTGAGTGAGTGTGTGTATGTGTGAGTGTGTGTGTGTATGTGTGTGTGTGTGTGTGAGAGAGAGAGTGTGTGTGTGTAAGTGAGTAAACTAATGATCGAGTGATCGAGTGAGTGTGTGTGTGTGAGTGTGTAGGTGGGTAAACTAGTGAGTGAGTGAGTGAGTGAGTGAGTGTGTGTGTGTGTGTGTGTGTGTGTGTGTGTGTGTGTGTGTGTGTGTGTGTGTGTAAGTGAGTGAACTAATGAGTCAGTGAGTGCGTGAGTCGGTGAGTGAGTGAGTCAGTGAGTAATTATGGTCTCAAAACTGTGAATGACGTTACAAAGTAAACTGATGTAAGGTCTCTTAGTATCAGGCCATTAAATACAACATACTTGGATGGCTGTGACCAGATGGTAAGGAGTCATCAAGTTCTATCAAGATGGATGGAATATGAGCCTGAAAGCATAGTTAAAGAAGTATGCCACTGGGGATTTTTCCAAACCACTGTGAAAGATGAAGTTTATGAAGTAAGGCTAAAAGACGCTCTCACTAGAAAATTTCACTGTCCCTGCCCGGAATGGAACCCGGGGTCCCTCAGCTTGCGAGCTGACTATGCTACCACTTCTGTGATTTCATCCTTAAATCCTTAATGCCTTGACATGGTTCCCTGACTGCTTATATGTAAGCCTACCAATGATCCATGACCCCAAGAAACTTTTCAATGATTTTATGATATCCAACAACTTTGCAGCCCTAAATGCGGAAACCAAACCATCTTCATTTTGCTGGTAAATAAGTAAAAAATGCTAGGCATGAATACATTTTGTATTTTACATTACAATGTATAACTCTGTAAATCAAATTCCCTACTGGGTAAATAAAAGATTTATTTTCATTTTCGTTTGTTTGTCAGTGCTAGGAAACTATGACAGTGAGTTTTAAACATCAGAAAGATAGTTACTTTGTAAATCACTCTCTACTGAAAGTCAGAATCGAATAAGTACAAAATGAAAAAAAAAAAGCTAGGAACAAATTATAAAAGCCCAAGAGGACGTTATGAGTTTTGGTGAAGTCTTTGCCGGTAAATCTCCAACATAATAATATTGCAAGTGATCTGATCCATGAAATTTCTCACAATCACTGATCTTTATATATACCCCTTTATATAATAATACTAGAAAAGAGCAGTAAGGTATTTCATTCTCATACCAAATACAAAAACTCCTCAGCTTATTCATATCATCTCAAAGATCACATTATACAAATAGTGAGCCTTGGAAAAAAAAAAAAGACTTATAACAGTGTAATTGCAGAGGTCAACGCTGAAGATCTTTTCAAGCATATGGCACAGCACAGCTATTTGCTTTACAGCCAATCAAAATGAGGTTTACACCACGTTTTTGTTAAATCAAGTGAATGGTATTTACACCACGTTTTTGTTAAATCAAGTGAGTGGTATATACTTAATGTGTGGACATTAATTGGGTGACAAACAATTTTGGTCTATCACAACACAGGCTCAAGAGTGGTGGTCACCCATGAAATGGGAAAAAAACAACTAATGATCACACGTAAAGAATTTTATTGTATATAAGTCATCCGGTATAATTTAAAATTCAAATTTATCCACAATACTGACAATTTGCCCATAAAATATGAATGTCTTTGCAGAGAGATGATTTAATTCTCAATTTCCACAACAATAAGAAATGCCATATGGGATGGTCCCAATCAACTTTAAAGTCTGACATCTCAGTCCTTCTCCTAGTGACATGAGCCTCATTTTGACTAGTTGCAAGACATTTAAAGTTGAAGCAGGTTTAATGATTCTAATGGCATTTCAAAACTGCTTAAGGGAAAATAATGTCATTTAAAAGCGCAGAGGTGAATCGGACTGAACTTCATTTTTCCTGCAACATACTGAACATAAAGATGTGAGCAATGTATAAATGCGGGAGTAAAATGTGAGGTGAGCACTCCACAGACAAGAATTATAGCTTACTGTTACCACCTGCCAAGACAACCTTAAAAACATAAGCGTGAAGTGTTATTCCCTCCTTGTTTAAGTCAACCAGGCTGTACACGTGGCTAATATAGGGACTTGTTTGTTCCTCACAATTACTGAAGCATCTGTGTCTAGTTTACCCAAGTGAAACAGATTAATCTAAACAGTTGATGTATAGAATTAGTATAGGCATTATCAATCACGTTTACTATGCCCTTCCTATGAGGGTAAACCCAAAAGCATCCTTACAGTCATACTTCTGGTGGAGTATCAGTACAATGCAATGAGAAATATTCGATCAGTGAGAAATATTCCATCCAAGCTGTAGTCGATTGTCAACAGAACACATCTTGGCTAAATGTTTGCACAGAATTATGCGTTTGATTCAGTTTCAGAAGATCATGAGTTTTGATACCTCCTGTTATGGTCAGGCCATAGCTGCCGTGGGAAACTATTTCATTCACATTTTAATCACTCCACATGTTTGTTAAAACAGCACCTGTATATAGGCAAAAAAGGACATTGTCAGAATATTAGAGTTCAGTTTTTTTTTTTTTTTTAAGACAGTGGCACTGTATGCTAATGTAAGAGTTAGGAGATACTGAATGATGTTGCCTGCTAGGAAATAATAAAGTAAAATTCATGTCAGCATGCCTTAGTTTGGATTTATAAATGTACTTATCAGCATTATTATCAATATTACTTTTCATGTTGTCCTCATTCTGTGTGGCTAAAGAGGAATTAGGTTGATTAGGCAAAAACTCTTTTCTAGAGGTAAATACAATCAACTCTGTTCCGTCACAGTCTGGACAGTTGCAGCTTCCACTCAGTTGCAACATTTCACATATAACAAAATGCTAAAGTGGTACTAAAAAAAAAAAGTAAAAAACTCATTGAATATTTGCATCTCTTTATAACTGCAATGAATTGTGATTCAGCAGTGTTGACTGAACTTGCAGTTATAGGATTTGCCAAGAACGTCTAGGGGGTTATTGGCCTACAGATCTGTTTCATACTCGTCTCTAAATCTTTTCATAAAGACAAAGTGTAGATTATACCAAATATTAAATTCAGCTCTTACCAGTCAAGGAACTATGGATGATTTAGATGCTTAGTTTCAGAATTTCCTACACCATAGACACTTAATGCCATGTTTGTCTTATCCTCAGAAAATCTTGTCCAGCGGCAACATAGTCTGTCAAGACATCACTGGAACAAGCACACTCGTTGAAGGCTTCAAATGATTGCTGATTGAGAACCCACGGTTCTATTAGTTTGCTGTGCCCGAGGAGTTAGCTCTCAGATTCATATTAATTATGGACTGCTCTCTCAGAGTTTAAGTTACTAGTTAAGTACTTCTCTTGGCCATCATGAAAAGACATAGCATATGTATACATGTATGTATAATGTGTATATATANATATATATATATATATATATATATGCCAAAATTAAGGGATCAGAAGCAACCAGTTTTAATCTATACTCACCAATCAGCATTTGCCTGACATTTTTGTGGCCTATCCGGAACAAGCATCTCGTCATGAAAAAAGTATAGGAAATGCCGACTCATCTGTAAATGTGTACATTTTTGTAAATAAGTTTGTAAATATTTGATCTTGCCTCTGATCCCTGAATTTGTTCTGTAAATAAACTGGATTGATTCTTTCAGAAGGAATGAGCTCAGCTATTGACTTTTTTAGTAATAATGTTGACTTTCATTCTTGAACAGACCGGTAGATTTGTATACTTTTGTTATGATCAGTAGGGTCCCAGTACTTCACTTTTCGACCATGCTCATAGTCGGTTATATTTATTAGGGTACAGCCGACTTCGCTTAATCGCCTTCCTCGGGATCACGGAAAACTGGGCAATTAAGCGCAGAAGCCATTTAGCGAAGAAGGTAATTTCGGCCATATTTTTGGTAATGGGGTAGCGGGAATAACCTTTTCCCTCTGAGTTTTCACGGGCTTGGGACCGTCACGGAAATTCCGTGGCCTCATTACAAGGTTTGCCCTGAAAAGGGCCGTTTGTTTGCCCTGAAAAGGGCCGTTTGTTTGCCCTGTAAAGGACCGTTTGTTTGCCCCGAAAAGAACCTGTTTGTCCTGAAAAGGACCTGTTTGCCCTGAAAAGGACCGTTTGTCCTGAAAAGGACCTGTTTGCCCTGAAAAGGACCGTTTGCCCTGAAAAGGACCGTTTGTTTGTCCTGAAAAGGACCGTTTGTTTGCCCCGAAAAGGACCGTTTGTTTCCCCCTGAAAAAGACCGAATGTCCTGAAAAGAACCGTATGCCCTGAAAAGGACCTGTTTGCCCTGAAAAGGAGCATTTGCCCTGAAAAGGACCGTTTGTTTGCCCTGAAGAGGACCGTTTGTTAGCCCTGAAAAGGGCCTTTTGTTAGCCCTGAGAAGGGCTGTTTCTTAAAGACAGCTTAAATTATTAAACAACAGGATAAGCTGTTCTGATTAGGTTGAGTTCTTTGTCGTAAATAACTATCAAGTTTCGACATTCTTGATTCCCCCGTGAAAATCCTATACATCTGTCAAAGGTATGTCGATATATAACTTTATATCCATTTTCATTTCGTTTCGTCACGCGATTCATCGCTGCCATTATCAAATATAAAATTTCTTCCCAATTACCCGCCAAAAAATTTGACGCCCTCGAAAACGTATGCTTGCAGATGTGTTTTTCCATGATGTGTTTTTTGTTTATCCGCGGACAAACCCATTTTTTTCCTCAGCAAAATTTCTTCAATTAGATCTATCGCCAATCGCTTTGAAAGTGAAATGTACGAAAACGTTGTGGTAAGATGGGGTAGGCCTATTTATACTCGGTCGCAAATGCATGTTAATATCACACATTTGGTAAATCATGCATCTAGACGCCGAAAGTTTTCTCATCGAAAACTCCGCCCCTTCTCTTACACCTTCGTAAAAATTTCTTTTTGTCCAAGGTTTGGCACAGCCTGGAAACAAAAGGCCCGCCACTCATGGAGACAGTCTGCCCCCCTACTCTCTTCCACCCCCATCCTTGACACCTGGCTGTGTTTTGATATCTTCCCGTGTGGTCACCCTTGATTGACTTGTGGGGCCCTCTTGGTTGAGAATAAAAGCAAATGGCGGATAATGACAACTGGCTGTCACGAGTCTTCATTATTATTTATTTGCTTTATTAACATATTCTCGTATAGATATAGTGATCTCTCTTAATTGCAACCCATGGTGAATATGATAAAAATCCCGATATAAAGTTGCGATTATCCAGTGTCTTTAACATAAAAATATTGCATTCTTCTTATGGAAGATGTTGCGACTAAGCCAGTGCTGCAATTTTCTGGATATCGATTAAGCGTAGACTTCTCTCGCCAATATTCTTAAAAGTTGGTTTACATAAAATTTTCAAATCTTCCTAGAAATAATGCTACGTCAGGGAGAACGAGCTTACCACTATCTCCATGCAAGTTAAACTTCTTAAAATTAAAACAGTTGATCGACAACAGGCTGACCTTATTTTTAAATACATTGTCTGTAAATGTAGTTTGTTCTATTGTAGATATATTCCTATATTTTGTGTGCTTTTGTTACTTCCCTTTATATTTTTCCCTGCACTGTTTCTTTGTATCCTAAACTTGATTGTCACTATTATTAAATTTAGGGCCTAAATGTTGTCTCTATTCATTATCACCTTGCTCGTCTAGCTTAAAAATATCATCCTTTGTCCTCACCACCTCGGACTCAAAAGACCTCATATTCAAAGATAAGAGTTATCCGCCTTGACACTCGGTTGTTTTCATTTCCCCACGGGAGCCCCGGAGACAATGTTTGGCTGGCTAAATTTTACATCTAATTACTGTCGAGAATAAAAACACTTATTTCAGTAGCTCCTGATAACTAAACCATCTAAAAGCCGAAACCCATCATGGAGACATAAGCTGCTTTATTGTTATCAGATTGTTCCTGTCTGTAGATATTTTCTGTCAAATAAATAAAATGTGAAATCGGCAAGTCCTGGTTGTAAATATCTTTGAGCATGTCAAATATTTGATGTTTAAATATCTATCTTAGTCTTTTGTTCTTAGCTTAATTTGTACTGGTAGATATTTTCAGCTCTGTCTCGAGCTGTAAGGTACGTGTTGTACAACTACGTGTACTTTTGTCACAAATTGACATCGGTACATATTTTACTTTGGAAAAAATGCTCTTTATTGTGAAGAAAAAGGAAGTAACGCAACTGCTTTTTGTTGATGAAAACAGGTTTACAAATATTAAAAGACCTACAATGCATAATTATATTCGCAGTTGATATACGAGTATCAGTAATTCGTAGATTTTATTCATCAATATCATTCTTCTGAACACAATATTTTAGACGTATTTACGTACAACAGTCATTTACAGCTTTACCAACAGTCAGCAACTATAGCTTAAAATTTGATTTTGTCCTCAAAATTTAAAAATTATTCTATGTAAATATGTTTCAGAATATATGTATATATAAAATTTGTTTCAAAACTCATTCTTTATTACTGACATTGTTCCTCATATTTTGTTAATTTTTATTGGCGATTCTTGATATTCTGGATTGCTTAACGAGTATGCCGTTACTTTCATATTCATGTGTGAAGGCATATTTCACAATCCTGTCTAAAGGTCTTAATAGGCTATATGAAATTCACATCGATAGTGTTGATTATCATCATACATACTGTCTGAGTGGGTCACGCGACAGAACAACACGCCGAAAGTAAACACGTACGATTTGTGTCCCAAATAATAACGAAGTCCCGATATTTGTGTAGCTATGTCCGTGTATGACTGACAAAGTGTCAAGACAAGAAAGGACATAAACATGGACACTGCAGCAGAGTGAGCGTGAGCTATTACCATAATGAAGAGAGCGACCTGTAGGACAACTTACTAAACTAAGTTGATATGGACATTAGAAGATGAGCAAAAATGATCAACACAAAATGGTCATTACGTTAAGACTTTAGGAAGGAATTTGATGGTTCAAGGTGATAGGGCCACATTTTGTTTAATTGTTCTGGGCGAACGTCGTCAGGACAAAACATAAGAGCATTTTCTCACCAATCACGAACACCACTGTAGCTTCAAAAAATATCGACTTATCTACCTGCAATCAACACCGATCCAAGAACTGTTAAAATTAGTGAAGTTTTCAGGCAGCTTGCTAAATCTACCAGCAAGTATTCTTCCTTTCATCATCGTCAAGTGGCGGGAAAAAAGTTGGGTGCGATTTGTATTTACCTGTATTCAGTATTCAGTATTCACTCACTATGCGTGGTAAGAGACGAATTTCAAGGAATGGCGATAATAATATGCGTGATCATAGAGAATCCAATAGGCCCTATCATAGAGAATCCAATAGGCCCTATAAGGTGTGATGCACAGAATGTGATGCCAAGATCTCGGTGTCAAGGTTTAATTGAAAATGGATTTGGGGTGAGAAGGAGAAACACATGTATCGTGGGGGACAAGAGGGAACACGACAAGACACTCTATGACGCGTCGATGGATTATAGTTTTGTGCATTCATTGAATGAATATTCGAGTTGTATTATTACGAAAGCAATTGGCTCCTTTTACGCCGATTGAAATAAGTTTAGTAGACGAATCAATTACTTTCTCTTGTTTCTAATAGATCTATCACGAAGTTCACGATTTAACTCCCTGTCTGGGCGCACTGAGTCACTCAACATTAATTGTTTTGTTTAACCCCGACGATTTCAACTCTGTTTCTTATTGGTGTCCTAACAGGGACACTGCGTTGTCACGTATAATAAAAGTTACTGCGTACTTGTCTGAAGTAAACCGAAATATAATATCATTTTTTATTTATAATATTTTTAGAGGCTAGTGTCAAGAGGCTACGAAGAAATTGTCATATTTTTTTCATATAGAGAGAATATAGAGGGTTGATAGGTTAGGAACATTTCAGCAATGTTTCATGTTTGAGTAGAATTCGCTATACATGGAAAAGGGGAGGAGGAGGGGAAGGGGAAGGAGTGATAGGTGTGTACATGTGTGTAGAATATGTGTGGAAGAGGGGATACAGTTGGATGATGTGTGAACTACATCTAGATCCAGATGGTGTTAATGAATGTTGTAGTTTATCATACAATAACATCGGATATGACTGTAATCTATATTTCTGTTTTCGATTTTGGGTTCAGGGCCTATGAACAACAAAACGATGAAACTGATCTTGTCATCAAAATGCAGCTTAATTTTGAAGGATTGGGCCTGGAGGTCGGGAGAGAGCAAGATCTGGACTTGTTGAAAGAAGAAAAAGAAGAAAGCGCCGAACGCCCTGGCGAGAAGCAAATTACAGGATAATTCTGTTGTGGAAGAAAATGTATCAGTTAAATCCAGTAGCGGCATTTTTTTTTTTTGGAAAGGGAGGGGGGATGGAGTGGAGAGCGGGTTTTGACTATTGAATATTAGCAAACTGCAGATCCTAAAGACTGAATATCTAATACTGCAAACCATTCCCATTCAGAAATTAGAACCAAGGTTTGGGAATCCCTGAAAGAGCCCCCGCCCTTTTTTCCCTCAGTTTCTTAGCACGAGGCAGAAACAGACCTAGACAGCAAAACCTGAAAGGGACAGGGATAGCTATCTGCTTCACATTCTTTTTTTTCATAAATTTTCAACTTCTTACATGTTTCCCTTGCTCCAGCGCTTTCGAGAAATTGCGGCTTGAAAGTCGGGGTTTTCACATCGCGCGGGCCGCCATAACTGGCCTGCCCTTTAATGTGGGGCAGAGGTGTGACGTAAAAGAGCGATGGGCAAGCTAGCATTCGGTGTGCGAAGACAGTTATCCACATGCGAAAACTTTCCATGGTGCTAAATTCCATGGTCGCTTGTGTTTACATAATCCACATAAGTCTTTTTGTAAAGGCAGTGAATAATTGCCCGATTTTGATCGCAACGCTGTAATCTTAGAAGAGGCAGGATGGCTTTAAGCAAGGATAAAAAGATTTACTGATAAAAACAGCATCTGTCTAAGCATCGTTTGAGTCACTTTATTAATGTATGCATAGCCTATGTATGGTTGACTGTCCCTTTTTTTTTT
>JAWQUT010001015.1:71508-83791 GCA_033807755.1 Ellobium chinense
GCCCTATTATGGCCATACTTTGTAAATGGCTGGCTGACTGCTTATCAACCAGGCAGGCTGGTCTGTCATGTGCATCTCTTGATTGGGCAGGGTATGATAAGATAATCTGACATCTGCATAGCTGAAGATAGTAGCTAGATCATGCAGATCAGGTTTTCGTACCACAAGGGTTAATGTCTGGACTATCTATGGATTGTAGGTCAAGAAACTGTACATACACCATCTTTGTCACTTCCACTTTAAGATGTAGCTGTGAACTCCATCATTATGTTTTGGAATTTGTTTTTAGGGAGTTTGCCTCGCCTTGCCTATGCGTAAGTGCATCTTTTCAGTAGATTTTCCTCTTCCTTTTCTCTTCTACCTATACTCGTATATTTTGCCCATCGTAGTGTTTATGTTTATGTCCATCATAGTGTTTTGTGTTTTTGTCCATTATAGTGTTTTGTGTTTTTGTCCATTATAGTGTTTTGTGTTTTTGTCCATCGTAGTGTTTTTTTTTGTCCATCGTAGTGTCTTGTGTTTTTGTACCTGTCTTTGATTCATTTTTGCATTTAATGTGACATACAGCTGACCCCCCAAAATCACAATTTGCTTCATTTTAACATTTTCCAGAACTTGTAAATGGCCAATTCCCTGCTTAATGACACTCGCTGCTTAATAAATGCTGCTCTTGTTTACTGCAATCCACATCATTGCAGTTTCTGCTTCATCATGATTGTTTTCACTGACTAGAATACAGTTTTTCCTACAGAAAATTCACGGGAAGTTGATAGCTCCTTTTAACTGCAGCTTTTTCCATTTCCCTGATGAGTTGCCATATGAAAGGAATCTAACTGTAGTAACATCTATGCTTTCCTGGAGTTGTAACGTAACAAATTTAACTGTGCCTGACTAGCGACATAAACCTATGCCAAGTGGTGGAATTTAAATTATTACAATTTGGGCAACATATCAACCGCTGTATTCTACCATTTGCTCCATTTTGATGGCTATAGGACTTGCAATAATAATATTTTTGCTTAGTAATGGTATTCATGATGAAACATAGCTCCCTCCCAAGTCTGAGCAATTTTCTACTATATTTATTACATGGCATTTCATCCCTGAATATTGTTTCTCCTTCAAAGCACTTTGTCATTGAGAGGTCAGTTGAGGTCAGCCTCAAAAAAGTAATAAAATCACACTGTAGTGTCACATGGATTGCTAATTAGCGCTGTCTAGAACTGTGTGATGAGCTGTTTTCAACTATGCTTTTCTGTAGTCTCAGCATTTCTTGCTGTGTGGGAGAAGCTGAGACTTAACAGAAAAGTCCTTTCAAATGCTATTTTACTGTGCTTAGCTTTGAGGGCTGAGATTTTAAATCCATATAAGCATTTGAATTTTATATTGCTTGTTAAGAGCTTTTAAACACTGTATATAGTTATCTTTAAGCTGGAAAAACAAAGCAAGACCTTGGAAATTTCCGAATTTGAAAAGTCAATTATTCATGATCACTGAATGGTTCAGTAATGGTGATGGTCTGTCTAGATGAGATGACTTAAAGGGCCATAACAGCTGTTTCAAAACTACAGGGATTGTTCTGACTGAACAGTTCATGAGATTCCAATACTAAATTTCAGTGGTGAATACAATACTTCTCTCATGGAACAGCTATCTTATATGCTATGGTGTTTACTTGTATACATGCAAAGTTTGTGAAGTGCTATATTCTATATGATTCTGAAATGTTGGAATGTCATTGGCAATACAAGTTTACAACTGAATGAAATGATATATATATGGCTGTCCATCAATTATATTCACTGAAATTTTGCAATTTTCCTGACCTGCCCAGTTTTTTCCTTCCATTTGGCATTGTCTCCCCCTCCCCATTTCCCCCTTTCATGGTAATGAGAAACTTTACTAGTGAGATAAATTATATCACATGGAAATATTATAAACCTGCAGATATTATAGAAATAGTTTACATTATGTGTAGATTTTATTCTGATGGAGATGTATACTAATGTCTGGCATTGTAAAACATGTTCCATCTGGAGAGAATAATGGTATACTTTTCAGTTTCAATGTAGCAAAGGAAAATGATTTTGATCTGGCTAACATAAAAGTATATCACAGATTATTTTTCAGATGATGCATTAACTTTTGAGTTTTTAATATTTGTGAGGAAATTTCAGTTGCATTATCATTTGGTAGCTCTCTTTACTATGTCCATTTCGAAAAGCTCANTGCTTGTTCAGAGCTTTTAAACACTGTATATATTTATTATCTTTAAGCTGGAAAAACAAAGCAAGACCTTGGGAATTTCAGAATTTGAAAAGTCACATTATATATGATTGCTGAATGGTTCAAAAATGGTGTGTTGATTAAAAGGGTCATAAAAGTGTTACGATTCTGAAATGTTGGAATGTCATTAGCAATACAAGTTTACAACTGAATGAAATGATATGTTTGGCTGTCCATCAGTATATATTTACTGAAATTTTCCAATTTGCCTGACCTGTTCATTTTTTTTTCTTCCATTTGGCATTGTCTCCCCCTCCCCATTCCCCCCTTTCATGGTAGTGAGATAATTTAAATTATATCACATGGAAATATTATAAACCTGCAGATATTATAGAAATAGTTTACATTATGTGTAGATTTTATTCTGATGGAGATGACTACTGATGTCTGACATAGTAAAGCATGTTCCACCTGGAGAGAATAATGATATACTTTTCAGTTTCAATGTAGCAAAGGAAAATGATTTTGATCTGGCTATCACATAAAAGTATATCACAGATTATTTTTCAGATGATGCATTAACTTAAGAGTTTTAACATTTGTGAGGAAATTTCAGTTGCATTATCTTTTGGTAGCTTTCTTTACTATGTCAATTTCGAAAAGCTCATTTATTGCATTATTGTCACGAGTAAATGCAAGTTAACATTAAAGCTCGAAAACGTAAACTGAAAATTGTCATTGAAAAATACCTTAAGAATGTTAAAATGGCAAGCTTTAAGAGAAAAATGAAAAAAAAGTTGGATTGTGCTGCATATTATTTGGAACAATACTCCCATGTCTTGTGTACAGTGAAGATTTTAAAAACTGGATATATGTCCTGGAAAAGTCTGCTTTTTAATGTACTTATGTCAGGTCTCATGGCAATGTTAGTCTGGTGGTAGGTATAAGTTTAGAGAGATATAGGCCCAATTGTAATTTTTACAGTCCATTTCTTGAACATCAGGTCCCAGGGCCCTCTAGATTACCAGTTTTCTTCCACTTTTTCGAGATTTTGTCAGAGATACTGATTACTTGTCGGAATTGGCTGTTTTTTTTTTTTTTTTTTTTTTTTTTCAAAGAATTCTGCATGTTTGGGATCTGCACTTTATTCAGAGTTCTTGGTCTGCCTTTAAACATCGTGGGCTTGATGTTGCTGTTGCTAACATAATCGATCCTGTAATGAAAACAGTATTTTTATTAAAGTCATCATGTAGGCGTTTTACACCGGCATTAATATGTAGCCTACATTTCACTTCTATTTTTGTCACTTTGAATTTTGAACTGGATATTGCTAAACACTATTCCTGTTTGACTTCAGGATGAAATAAAGACTTAATTAAAGATGTCACAGTTTCATACCAGTGTCAGTTTGTTTAGTCAGTTCTCTTCAAAAGGGGCAGAAGAGAGGTGGCTTTATAGACTGGCATTGGGCTTGAAACAGTGCTGCAGAAGATTCTCATGGTATTGTCTTCGTCATTCTCCTCAGTCAGCTGTCTGGCCCCTATTTGAGGTGGTTGGCTGTAGAGAAGGATGTTGACATGATATGAGCAATCACTGCAGTACTTACACATTTAGGTCCCAACTCCTCATACAGCTTTTCTTGTCAAGCAGTTATTTTCTCTGAAACTACTTAAAAGAACTTTCAAAAAAGATTAGCACTTTTATAACTGTTTGCAACATCCACTCATCTTGTAGGGTTATCATGGAAGTTTGAACTGATATAGCCAAGATCATTGAAAATTGATAAATGAGGTTTATTACCAGCAATGAGAACATCTTTTCTGTTTAAGAGTTTGGATTCATATGTTGATTTCAGGAAGAAATTCACAGTAATCTGCAGTTGTTTTCATAAATGTTTATGTGACTTGGCTAAAAATTTGCAGAAACAATAAAATAATGTGAAGTGTTTCTATTCTTAAAACTATATGCAGACCCATGTCATGTTCAAAAACAAATAAATTTATTATAAAATGACAGAAGATAAGTATGCATCTTCCTAATGTCCACTCATTCGTCTAGGGTTATTCTTTAATATCACTGTCTTCACTTTGGCTTGAATTTGGTGCTTTAGGACTAGACAGAGACAAAAGTTGCATAGGCTTTTAAAATTTGATTGGGGCTTTCTTTCTTAGAAAATAGCAGGATAAGCTTGATTGATTAGAGCCAATTCAGTACATCAGTTACATTGCTTATTCTGTTTCATTTTGAGTAAGTTAGGCAGATGGATCAGTAATTGTGGGGAACAGACAAGTACATAAAATGGCCATATATTTCTGCAGCTTTTTTCAGAGAGATGAAGAGGGAATGACACCTGACAATCCAATTTTTGAGGTTGTATTTGTGAAGCTTTAATCTTTTTCTGTGGTGTGGTTCTGACACATTTACTTTTTGTTCTTCTTTTTCTATTCAGTGTGTTGCACAAAAAAAAAATAACTTAAGCTTCGTTTTAACTAGTTGCAAGACAAATGGCTGTGTTGTACCATGAGCTTGACTTTAGATTTGATTCATACCATTACAGTGTTATGGCCTTGTTTTGTTCAAGGCGTGATATTGCTGTTATTGATCTTGAGACTGATACTGTTCAATGACATGAGTAGGCTGTGGAATTTTGATATGAGAACGAAATGCCTTTCTTATTTCTGGCACTTTAATGTGAGACATTTCGAGATAAGTGATAGATCTAGATAGTGTGGATAACTTGCAATATAATTCTGCTAGACCATTTGCTTGTGTCAGGCTCCACTATTATTCACAAAGTATTTTAGTTTGCCCTGTTGGGCTTTTATGATATTGTGCCTAGCTATGTTTTTCCATTTTGCACTTAGTCCATTCTGAATTTCAATATACTGTACATGTAAAGTGACATATGAAGTGTCTCCTCCCACAGTGCATAAAAATTCCTTCTTATAGTTTTCTGGCGGCGAACAAGTGTATTCATGCCTTGTATTTCTTACTGTTATACCAGCAAAATAAAGACAGTTGGATTTCTGCAGTTAGGGCAGCAAGATTGTTGAATGTCATGTGAACAATTGAAAAGTTTCTCAGGGTCATGGGTCACTGGTAGGTTAACATGTGGCAGTCATGGAACCATGTCCAAGCTGTTAGGAATTAAGGATAAAATCATTGCGAGGTTTCTGTCCCTGTGGTGTAGTGGTAGCATACTCAGCTTGCAAACTGAGAGACCTTGGATTCAATTCCGGGATGGACAAAGAAATTTTGAATTGCTGGGCATTTTTCAGCCTTATTTCCCAAACTTCCATCTTTCACAGTGGTTAGAAAATCCCCAGTGGCATACTATCCAGATTGATTGTAACATCTTAATTATCAGTTGGGGCTCATTTTCCACCTTCCTTGTTAGAGTTTGTTATGACTTACCATCTGGTCACAGCTATACAGGCATGTTGTAGTTAATAGCTTATTAGTAAGAGATCTAACTTTAGTTGCCTTGCAGGGGCTTTCACATCTGTGAGTTAGCATTGTGGTCTAGAGGTTAAACTTTCGTTCTTAAGTGTGAAAGATTCTGGGTTTGAATCCTCTTAAAGGGAATTTCTCCTTAGGCTTTTTTGGTTGTGTTTAAGAGACACTTTCTTGTCACAGGTCCAGTGTCAATTCAAGCCTTGTCCCTGATGTAGCCATGAGAGCTGGAGAGAGATATTAAAACCTACTTTTGTCAAACACCCTGCTCTGAATATTGACCAGGACTATTTCACATGCTTGTATACACTTCTTTGGCTGATAGTGTAGTAATGTTAGCATCTCATTTTTACAATAGTATTGTTTCCTTTCTGCACTGTTGTGTAAACAGGTGAAACTACCAACATTTTATTAAAACATTAGGATGGGACTTCTTATCCTCTTCTCAGTACTGTACCGTCTAGACTTTTTCATCCCACGTTCTGAAATTGACTGCCAATATTAAGTCTTCCAGACTTGTGCTTTCTGATTGCTTATAAATACCACAGCTTGTATTACTACTGGAATCTTTTCACTTTGAACCATACCAGAACATTTTACTTTAGCTCTGACTTCAAGTACTGAGTTATATTGTTACAAGGTTATAAGACTGCAGGCATTTGAATCCCTAAAATACCTGTAGCTTTTTTTTGTTTTCTTTTAGTCACAAGTGTAAATGATGTTAATGTAATGAAAAGTTTCACATTAACAGTTTCAAGTTTCATCCTCAATCAGTTGTTTTTCTACCTGAGCAAGGAAACTTTTTTTTATACAGCTCTAATCTTTGTTAAAGTTTGGTGATCTTTACTATCATGAGGATTCAGTTTAAACGTTGTGATGTGATTGATAACTTGCATTGAATTCATTCTTGACTTTTGACTGATGAAATATTAAACTTTGAATTCTGGCTTATTTACAGATTTCATTTTCAAGATTATTTGTCAATTTTGCTATGGCTAGTAAATTTAACCAGATCTAGACCGAGTTCTTTGTTTTTAGTCTTGGCTTCAGCCCTCTATTCTTGTTTAAAAAAATGATAGGATGGCATACTGTACTTCTTTTGAAATTATAATTTCCAGCTGTATCAAGAAAACCATTTTGATTCCTTCCAAGTTTATCATTATTAATCACCACCTCTTGTATTTGATGAATAAATGACTATTATCAAGCTAAATTTCTTTTTCCATGTTTGTACATAACAGTCATAAAGTGGTCAGTGGTGGGCATTTCACAGTAATTTTCCCTCTTGCTTTTAAGACATCCCAATACTCACATGGCTTCGTAAATAGCTCTTTTGTATGCTGTAAGTGACTGATGTACGTCTCAAATGGAAAATTTGGGATGTTTTAAAACTAGAAACTAGACTAGGCCAGTATCTTGCTTGGTAATAAGTACTCCTGTTTGACAAATTAATAGATCTGTCTTGTGAGCTTACTGACACAAAAGTGGTCGATGTCAGTTCTTTAACGTGACAGTACAAATTTATACATTTCAAAAAGGTTATGATGGAAATATATCTGTTGAGGAATCTTTAATGCATGAAACATTCACACTGGAATTGAAAGCAGGCAGAAAAATTGTGACATTACAAGGGAGTTAACTCAAGAATTGAATGAAAACATGCATACAAGACATCATACTAATGGAACGGTGAAATATATTTCTTAGTTCTTAATTAGATGAGTATCTAAATCTGCTGGAGTTTGATTTTCTGTAGCTGCACATGATCAGTGGGGTTCTCCTTGTATGTTTTTGTTGATATGTCTGGGTTTCGTCTGTGTTTCCATGTGTGTGGTGTATGTTCTGTGCAGGAGTCCAGCCCCACTGGCAAATGTTGTAGTTATAAAAGAAGTCCCTATCAGGGTCGAACCTTCATGGTTGGCACGGCTTGATCATGACTGCTAGACTCATAAACTTCAAGGAAAATCAGACCAGATTTGCTTTATCAGGAAACTTTTTGAGTGGAAGAGGTCAGGCGGAGTGATGGATTTATCATCACATTTATAAACTTCCTTGTAATGTCAAATTTTGAGGAGTTTGGTATTTTATAGTTAGAATCTACAGTTAATTTTTGATAACTCCCTTTACACTTGAACATTTCATTACCAGAAATCTTTATAGATCATCCGTGTTGACTTGTATATTAACATATTCCACTTGAAAACAATTTGGAGAAAGCGGGATGTGTGCAGCCTTTTTACCAGTGTTGCAAGACCTGTGTTTCAAAAATTTTGAGGCTGCAAAAGGTTTGGGATACTGTTGTCAGAACCAACTAAAAATTCTGACACGGATACCCAACTTGGCATCCAACTTAAGCTGTGGAATATAATATTGTTCATCAACACAGATTATATGAGATTAGCACTGTTCCAAAACAGCTTGGATCAGTCATGTGGATATCATGAAATATTCTTAATATTAAATGTTCAGAGTGTATATCTACAACTCTTAGGAGTAAGTTCTGCTTAATTGCAGCTTCTGACTATTTGAAGGGTGTTTCAGGAAATAGAATACTGTATTCTCAACATAAAAACTATTGAATTGTGGCAATTCCTATTAATTTTTCCATTGGAGAAGTTGAAATTAAGTGGCGTTGACTGCATGATCAGAAAACTTCAAAATGGTGGATGACATTACAGTAGAGACAGTTCTGAACTTTAATTACATTTTATGCAAGATCATGAGATGGGATTGAAAATTATGCCCCATTTTAAAACAAGTTAAAGCTATGTATCTGCACACAGTCTGATTTGTCTGTAGCTGCACATGACCAGTGGGGTTTCCTTGTATGTGTTTGTTGACATGTCTGGGTCTTGTCTGTGTTTCCATGTGTGTGACGTGTGTTCCGTGCAGGAGTCCCAGCCCCACTGACAAATGTTGTAGTTATTAAAGAGGTCCCTATCAGGGTCGAACCTTCATTGTCGGCATGGCTCGATCGTGACTGCTAGACCCATAAACTTCAAGGATAATCAGATCAGAGGTGCTTTTGTCATGAACATTTTTGGGTGAAATGATGGACTTATCATCCAGTGTACTTTATTGTAATGTCACACTTTGCAAGTTTTGATATTTCATAGCTGTTGTTCTGAACAAAAATTTCGTGAAGTTTTGAAATTCCCCCATGATAGTGAAGTTGAGAATTTCATGTGGATGTTCCATATATGCTGAGGATGGAGTTTGGAATATTGTATCCTGTATATTTCATCAATAGGATGTTACATTTTCAGCTCCTGTGAGGTTATTAGTCAACTCTACTTAATTACATTCCGCGTAATCACAACTTCTGATTAATTGCTATAGTTTTCAGATAATTGTATTCTGTGTATAAGTTTCTGGAAATTTTATGCTCCTTATAACTATCAGTGATGATGGTCATCATCATCTAAGGAAAATATTTCTGAACTTTTGTGAGTCTCTGAATAGGGAAGTCACTATAGGGGATTATAAAGGTGGTCAAACACCAATCAACCAAATTACTGAAAAATAATTCTNCATATATGGTAAGCATGGAGTTTTAAAATATTGTATCCTGTATATTTCATCAATAGGATGATACATTTTCAGCTCCTGTGAGGTTATTAGTCAACTCTACTTAATTACATTCCACATAATCACAACTTCTGATTAATTGCTATAGTTTTCAGATAACTGTATTCTGTGTATAAGTTTCTGGAAATTTTATGCTCCTTATAACTATCAGTGATGATGGTCATCATCATCTAAGGAAAATATTTCTGAACTTTTGTGAGTCTCTGAATAGGGAAGTCACTATAGGGGATTATAAAGGTGGTCAAACACCAATCAACCAAATTACTGAAAAATAATTCTGATTACTTGCAACATTATTGAGACATACCAGGTAAATGCATTTGTCTGTGGATTGTATCCAAAACACTCAAATCTTAGAATGACACTGCAGTAGAGACAGTTCAAACAGTTGAGTAATTCATGAAATTTTGTAAATGCAGATGAAACTGCACATTGAACACATTTAGTAAGGGCCTTGATTAACAAATGTCTGATTCTCTGTAGCTACACATGACCAGTGGGGTTTTCCTTGTATATTTTTGTTGAGTTGTCTGGGTCTTGTCTGTGTTTCCATGTGTGTAGCGTATGTTCTGTGCAGGAGTCCAGCCCCACTGGCAAATGTTGTAGTTATGAAAGAAGTCCCTTTCAGGGTCGAACCTTCGTGGTCGGCACGGCTCGATCATGACTGCTAGACCCATAAACTTCAAGGAAAATCGGACAAGAGATACATGTACCTTGTTGGGAAGCTCTTCAGGTGGTTGGATTCTTGTGGAGTGATGGATTTATCATCACATTAACTTTGCTGTAATGTCATCTGAAGATTTTGAGGTTTCTTCGTGTTCACAACAATCATAACTCAATTGTTGCTATAGATTTTAAACTCATTTTAGGCATTTACGATTCACTCTCCTTGAATAGAGTCTAAGTGCAACTTCCATTTAATCACACGTGTTTTCGGACAGCAGAATAGAGTTCGATTACTTTTTCAGTGCCTCTTACAACTTGTGTTTATGTGGAATGTTTATGCGAAGTTGACTGTATTAGCTCCAAGGCTATCAACGTTTGTATTACACACTACTGAGAACTGCCACAATGATCATGACTTGTACAGAAGTTAACAGCATTTAATGGGATTATACAGCAAAATGTCAATATTAAATTTTGTACTTCAAGATTAAGGATAATGCGGTATTAAGTATGAATTTTCCATGCATTGATTTATTATCATTCTGATTTTTGAAGTAGACTAGATGATAATACAGTTCAATCATAAACTACTGTATGCTCCTTCATGTACACAGACACGCTTAATGTGATGTTTTGATTTCATTTTTTTAAATTATATATTTGAATTCGAGAGTTTCTGTAAGGTAGAGTAAGACAGAGGACATGAAAGGGTGATCTTTTTTTCTTCTTTTCTTCTAACAGTGTCAGAGACACAGTATCAAATTTCATATTCAGCTTATGAAATTAGAACATCATTTGCACAGTAATCTGCGGTGAAGTTCATAAATTCACCATAACCATCCAGTTTTGCTCACTCCATCAAAAGGACATCCTTTCCAATGAATTGACAATACTAATCGGATTAATGAATATTTATACTATTCCTTTATTTTGTGCAGTTAGGAGTGTGGAGCATATAAGCGAACTGTCTTGTCACAACTGAAGTTTCAAATCGTTGTCTGGCTGCAGTAATGCTGCTTTTAACATTTTTTCCCCTTGTTTTTGACTGATGTAAACCGGTTGCCTGTTCTGTATTCTGCTATAGTACAGTAATTTACTCAATAACTAATGTCAGATATTTTTTATACATAATTTTGGTTAAAATATATTCACATGCTGCATTTTAAGAATAAAACATTTGTGTATGCTAGATGAGAGTTCATTGCTTTGTGTCATTAGATGTTTAGCTGTGAAGCTAACTGTGTATCATTATCATTAAATGTTACATGTTCACTATAATTACAAGGACAGTTGACTCCGCTTGATCGGAATTCACATTACTAGATCCTTCCATTTAAGTTATAACTGCTGTTTCGTAACAGGCTACTGCATTGCCTACATATAACAAAAATCACAGGATATTTGTATCCCCTTTTAATCACAGTAATTGTCCATACTCTTTGGGAGTTGAAATAAAGTGGAGTCAACTATGTTACTGACTAATGAGGCAAAGCTTGTCTCATGTGAAGATTCAGAACAAATAATAATGATAATATGGCAATGTTGCTACAAACTGTGGACAATTTTTACAAAATCCTGTCTTGGAAAATACCTGGAATCAACAGAATATGACCAGCTTTTCCGGGAAAAAAAAATCATGGAAAATATTGGACTGATGGTTGATAATTTTCTTTGGGAACCACTGTCCTCTATATAAACCAAGTGGAAACTTCTCGAAGTGCAAATTACTTTAATGTGACGAAAAGTTGTTGGATGAAGGTTTGAAATCTGATATTGTCATGCAAAAAAGAAAATATTGGACACCTAAGTAAAACCATGGAAGAGATAAGGAAACACATATATTCAGTAGCAGCCCTGAAGTGGTTAGTAATAATTGTCCAGGCTAATATGCCCACCCTCGCGACTTCACACTTTTAGTGTCCCTACACGTCAAATCACTCAAGGCATTTCCAAACCCTCTGGGGAGCTTACAGTGCCACTGCCATTTACATGTGCTCATCGCTAGCATTCTGTCTGTCACTGCATATCGCTAGGCACCCATTTAAAGTACACATAAGGAAATGAGTACACATACACATAAGGAAATATGTATAAATTGCATTCTCAAGGCATGTACAACATGGTCGTGGAGGGAATCTAACCCATGACTTTGAGTTCTTGACCCGAAGGTTGTGTCTGTTTGGCCACATTGCTCTGGCGAATATTGCCAATGGCGTTTTATAATTATATACTAATGGATTTGCTGAGGGTTTGATGTGTACTCGATCTATCAAAGTGAACATTTTAAAAACATTAGCGCATTTGCACAGATATGGGGTCGGGGGAGGGATGCGGGGCACACTAACTGTTC
>JAWQUT010001016.1:48188-58518 GCA_033807755.1 Ellobium chinense
GGGGGCATAGACAATCATACATGCTATGCATATTAAGAAAAGACGTAATGATCATATATGTGAACAAAAGACATAAAATTTAGCACCTAGGAAAGTTATTGCATGTGGATAATTCTCTTCGCACAACGATTACTAGCTTGCCTCTCGCTTTATGACGTCACGCATCATTACCGCGCTGACCGGACGACCAGTTACGGCGCCCTGCGCGGTGTGAAAATCCCGACTTTCAAGCTGCATTTTCTCGGAAGCGCTCGCTCGAAGGGCACGTGTAAGGGGTTGAAAATGTAGGAAAAAAGATTGTGGATTTTTATGGCTCTGAAGCAGATAGCTACCCCTGTTCTTTTAAGGAGTACCCAAAATTTGCCATTTATATACCTCATAAACCGCCAACTTTTCTGCCACATTTAATGCCCAGCAACAAAAACGTAACCCACAACTTCTAGCCTACAGATAGTGCTGAACATGAACATGAAATCTCGTTAAATGTCGTAATCCTCTGCGAAACATCATTTATCTACGAAACAAATCCGTGGCAATTCTCAAACAAGGTTTCCGTGCCCTTAACCTATCGATTACTCACTGTAGGCTTGGATATATAAAACATGTCAAAGACGCTGCTACTGTTAAGAAACATCACCGCTGATACCTAAAATCAAGGTTTTGTTCCACTATCATCATTACGTGTCGGGAAGAAAACTGAACAACTGGAAGAATTCGGTAGTATGTGGTACAGTAGTGACGTAAGGCAAGACTCCACACTTTAGGAGAACTTACTGAATAGAGTTAGTGATGTCATCAGTCACGATTGCAGCTGTCGGCTTTTGGAGTGGATCAGTGATGTCATCATCTATCTGGGCTAGGAGTTCTTCAAACTTTTGTCTAGCGTACAAGATGTTGTGGATGAGACCGTATATACACAATATTGTTCCATCACCATCTGTGTTTGTGATCGCATACATATTCACACCGTATTTCTGGAAACGATCGGGAAATTAACAAGATTATTGCAACTCCGACTGGTGCTTGCTACATTCATACATTTGCCTCATTCATCAGCGTACATATCACTGTTGATTCTAGCCACTTCCTCTTGAAACCATAGATGGTTGCTTCCAGTGTGCCGCGATCTCACATCCAGTCTTTACATTTCTAACAGACCTTCGGTAGATGCGCACGCTTTACCAGCATGACCCTCAGGATCAATCAAAAATACACTCTCCCGATCTGGTGTCTTTTACATTCCTTTCATGTAAACAGTTTGAGTATCATAATTGTTAGGTCTCTTTCTAGTTGGTAGATGGGGAGGGTGCTTGTTTTTTAGAGAGGAGAGGGGGAGATTACAAGAGCAGATGTACGACTATGATGAAGTAATGTATCTGCATTTTGAGTTCATGTGCGTGCCTATGCACGTGGGTATGGATGAAAATATGTCATAGTATGGGAAAGAGAGGAGGGTAGAGAGAGGGACAAAGAAAAACATAACATGAAAGACAGAGAGAGAGCGAGAGAGAGAGAGAGAGAGAGAGAGAGAGAGAGAGAGAGAGAGCAAATGTCCTTAGTGTATGATGTAATGATATACTGTAAGAGTAGACCGTTACGTTTGTACAGATGTATTGATAATTAAGCCTTAGTAGAGAACTAGCATGGACACCTACTTTATGAAATGAACATTAAGTGACTAAAATTGTTTGTCTGCTACATGAAGATCCTTTTATTGTAGATAAGAGATAAGAAAAAAGATGCATGTATTCATCCACAAGGGAAATGCGTCTTTGTCATTGTTACAGTGATTTCAATGGAAATGTTTACAGACATACATAAAGAAAAATACTCACGCGTACAGCTACTCCCATGTGTACATGGACTTGCACACACTGTCTTTTTCTCTATCCCCTTCTCATCCACTCACGCGCCCACTCGACTCACCCACCCACCCACACACACGCATACACCCACACCGAACATACACGCATACACAGATTTCTTTTTACTCGAATTCTCACGCACAGAAATACACACCGCACACCTATACTACCTATACATACACATATTTGAGACAGACAGATTCGACATTTGGATCACCGTATGTCTACATAGCAGAATCAAGAAAAGTCGCGTTGCACTCACCCTGAGAAGGGTGCAAAGAAATTCCGATATCTTCCAGTTCGAGATCTTTGTGAAAGCAGTCTACCACTATGGGATGAAAAAAAAAATCAAAATTTTCTAACTAGAGTCTGAGCTTTGCCCTCTACGGCGTACGGAAATGAAATTCGTATCTATGCACATTTTATATCCGGAGCTCACAAATTTGGGATTCGCATAGATCCTTACTTCTGCCTTGCACTTATTGGCCTCTTTAACCACCCCGATCTCATCTGTATTCATGTGAACGATAAAACAAAGTCATAAAGTGGTTTCCGTGTTTTCTCAACCCATGAAAATCCAACTTACTATCCAGATTGACAACCTGTAGTTCCCCAACTCATAAAATTATTTGTAACTCGCTAACTCTGACATGTACCTCTTGGAATCATACTCAAATCTTCCAATTCTGGGGGCCCAAGGTACAAAGAATCGAACAGATTCCAGAATCTGTGGACTCGCCCATCCCTAGCACAATTGGTGCCTGTGACCAGAGGTGGAGTCCGACATTGTTCTGGTGCTTTAAAAATGGTAAGATGTTTTCGACAGCTTGCAACATGGAGGAGTAAATGAGTTTAAAAAAATACTTGGAGATAATTTTAAATTAACAAATACCAGCTGAGGGAAGGAAAGAGGCAAACAAAATAGTGTTACGGCTATACGCATACGTACTACCATTCTTATAGCAAAATAGTTATATCAGACCTATTGCTAAATTTGGTCTCATAACGCCAACTTCGCACTCCTCGTCTTCACAGGAATAACTGGTCAGAATGTGAAATGCGAGTGCGACGAGCAGCAATAATAATAATAAAAAAAATAACAGAATGCAGCTCTGGGGGTTTCCCAAAGCTGTGCTTCCCACACAAACCAATTTTTAAAAATAGTACATCAAAGTCAATTGAAAAAGGACTAGACTCATCTTTGAGGCGAAAGAATATTATATACACAATTTCACGCAACTTTGGGCAGAACGGCCACGAGGTGACACTTCATAAACCGAGTGAGTTTTTCCTTTCCAATTTTCATAACAGATTACACCGATTCAATGCAAAGAAAGTAAGGTCAGATACATGACCTCTGTGTCTTACCCGTAAATTCAGTATCTGTTTCCAGTTTCTTACGATACTGCTGTTTTTTGACGATGGAATGAATACCTTCTCTACTCTGTTGAGAATACTGGGGAAAAAAAAAAACATCAACAGACAGATTTTACTGCACTGTCCTTTTGAAAAGAACAACCTGGAAAAGAAAATGACAAGAAATATGCCGTTAAAAAATAGGAAGAGGAAGCACAAAATAAGCGTACATTAAACATTTTTGACTTTCTTCTTTTCACTGATAATGATGGTTGTTAATTAATGTTCTTGATAGAGCAGAAGTTGTATTATTGATGTCACTATCAATAAGACTATCATGTGAACAACAACTATATCTGCACCGAGGTAGTTACTGAACTGGATGCTTTTAAATAGGATCCCAGTTTTGTATTTTCAATTCCTAACTCATTATTTCTTGAAACATTAGTTTTTTGGTTGTTGATTTTTTTGGCAATAGTCCACAATAATCTGCACTATGCTTCCTAGCATTTATAGACATTTTCCTGCACATGAGAGAAAGAGAGATAACACAGAGAGAGAGAGAGAGAGAGAGAGAGAGAGAGAGAGAGAGAGTCATTATCTAGCAGAGTCATATCAAGCAGGCAGGCAGACATGCTCACACCCACGCAGTCAGACCGGCAGGCAGTCACACAGGTAGGCAGGCAGACAGACGGACAGATAGACGGACAGACAGACAGACAGACAGACGGGCAGGGGTGACAGAAGCAAAATTCAGTGAAAGACATCACTGAAAGCTGACAGGGATAGTGACATGGTNAAAAGAAAGAATGAGTAAAATAAGAGAGACATAAACATAAACAGAGAGGAAGAGAGTAAGTAAAAATACAGAATGAGAAAATATGCAAGATTTGCAAAAACAAGGGGATGGGTCTATTGCCTTCTATAAAACAAAAAATCTGAATCAACCTGACTTACATGAATTCAAAAGGCATAATGAATACTGCCAGAATGTCTAAGCTTATAATGAGCTTGAAATATGTTGAAATATCATGACATTTTGTATCAATAGAACGATAGGTATAATATATATCTAGAATGTAATTAATGTTTCAAGGTTTTGCGATTAATGTTTCAAGATTTATCAAATTGTAGCCATTATCAGCGTTCCAATTTTAAGAAAACAGATGCACCCCATAATTAGCTATCTCAGTTTATGACTCCGTTCACGATAAGTCTGGAAAAACGGGTGAATTGATAAAAAATGGTCCCTTTATCAACTTTTAGATCCCTTGTAAACTCCCCAAAGCTACAATTTACAATATTATTGCAAGGTTCTATACCAACAATTCTGGGTATATCTAAATTACGATTACTATTTCAAGGTTTATCGAAATGTTTACGTTATCGGGATTTCAATCTAGAATCCACACTACACTTTGCAACCTCAGTTCATGATTCGGCTAACGATAAGTCTGGCGAGAATAGGGTTAGTATTTTTTTTATACAGTATTTGTAAAAAAGGTTGGCTTTATCAACTTTCAGATCCTCCGGAAACTTCCAGAAGGTACAATTTACAATATGAAGATTCCACGCCGACAACTCTGGGTATATCTAGCCTGCAGGTTTGTGACACCTATTAGAAGGGCAAATCACTCATTGTGTACAACCCAATTAATCCGCTAATATATAAAATCCCCCCTTTTTTGGGCCCTGCCAGCCAGTGTTAGGGTCTAGAAATGTATAAAATGACCTGTGATCTAACTAAAGCATCCAATTTTAAAGTCCCAGGTACAATTTGAGCCTTCTAGATTAAAAAAAAAATAAAATGTGTAGGCTTATGTATTCGCACGTGGTCAAAACCAGCCAAATGAAAAATTGGGGACCAAATCAGAATATGAGGTGATCTTTTTCAAAAAACATTTCTGAAAATTGTTGGGCGTTGACCCCCCTTTTTCTTCCCGTTAAAAAAACGGGCAAAAGAAGTACCTTAACCTCCATGGAAGAAATTTCCCCAAATCACAGTGGTATATTTAGAATAACACAAAATGTTAATAGGGCCAAAAGAAGAAAAAACAATAGGTGTCAAATACCTGCAAATAACATTTCAGGGTGTATCGAAATGTTGGCGTTATCAATTTTCCAGTCCTATGCAAAGCCCTAAATCCCGCACATATCAATCACAGTTCATGACTCCGTTAACAACAGGTCTGGCAAGACAGGGGTTAATACTTTTTTGGTTTTTTAAAAGTGTTTGCTTTATCAACTTTTAGATATTTTGAAACCCACAGAAGCTACACTTTACAATACCAGTTTAAGATTCCATACCGACAACTCTAGGTATATCGAGACTGCGATTAATATTTTGAGCCTTATTGAAATACTCTATTGCATTATCAAGATTTCGATTTTTTTAGACTGCTAGATCCCACACTTCACAATTTAAGTTCATGACTCTGCTAATGTCAAGTCTGGCAAGACTGGGATGAATATTTTTTGGTTTATAAAAACATGTTGGCTTTTTCAACTTTGAGATCCGTCGTGAACCCCCAGAAGCTAAACTTTACGCTATCATTGAAATCTTTCTATCGACAACTCCGGGTGTATCTTGACTGAAATTTCAGGATTTATTGAAATGTTACATGTTTCACTTATGATTCTCCTAATCTTTTGCAACTGCTAAAATCTCAAGGAATAGAATCGACTTGATGGCTTATCTATAACTAAAAGAACTGTACTGATGCAAGAGTGGTCCTGTCCCTAGAGATAACCAAAATCTCATTCGTGGCCCCGCAAACGACAATCAAAATCTCATTCATGGTCCCGCAAACGATAACTAATATTTCAAGACTAATCAAAATGTTGCTGCTATCAAATTTTAAGTTCTTCAAAATCCCCTAGAACTTACCCTCTTTCAATCACAGTTCATTTTTCTGCTTTCGAGAACACTTGAAAGATTGCTTATCACTTCGCTAAGACTTTCAGACATTTTATGGAATCTAAATGTTCTCTGAAGTTCTGGTTTAAAATCAATCTGCATGGGATCTAAATTCTGAATCATGGGCAAATAATGGATTTTATTCATGTCAGTGAGACTCGATCCTATTATAGCAGCAAACGTTTGTCTCGACTCAGTACTCTGGGCTAGCCCATAACCTGTTTGCCAAAGATTTATCAAGTTGTGTTAGTAAAATGTTTAAGATTAATTATTATTAAAAACTACAGGCACAAATCAGCCATCTCTTTGATAATCGCACACGCATGTCACTGCCAAAGCATTAAAACGTCTTACTCGGAGCACAAAACGTCCAACTCCTTTCCGCTAGGAGACAACGTCAGCGCACCAAATTTTGACTAAAATTCATGTTTAATTTTTTTAACAAGGTTACTGAAATGCACAAAAAGTAGTCGTGCGCATAGGATGTTAAATCCTCTAATGCATCATTACATGAATTGGTTAAACCATTTACACATCTTAAGAAATGTAGGGTTTTTTTGTTTTTTGTTTTTTTTATTCCAAAGTTTAGGGCCACAGAGTTGAAAAATCCCTTTCACTTATCACAACAGTGCATCTGAGTACAGTCAGTTTATTACGTGTTTATGTGTTATGTGTTTTATTTGTGATGTTATGTCCCGTGAAACCTTGTTATACCGTCCCCACCCTTTCACCCGTTATACCGCCAACCCCGCATACCGTCTACTGAACTGATCCAGTGTAGGTTACAGATTTCTAATTGAAAGAAAATAGCATGTTGTCATATGCGTTAGGAAGACAGTAAAAATAAATCCACATATTGTGGAGAATGGGCCCTATATTTTTTAACCTAAATGAGAATTAGTTTGCATTCTCTCCTGATTTTGTAAGCTAAAGTAAACCTGAAGTTTGGGTCATTCACTTCGGTTTGACCTTTTGTGCGGAGCACTTGTCGTTAAGGAAACTAGTTAGCTTGTAGCTCGAAAACGAAATGAAAGACCTATATTTTAATCATCATTTTTAATAAGCTCATTGAATTCTGCAAACTATTAAAGAAGTTTTAGAGATCGTGGAATTTCTTGTTACTGACAGTAAAGAAAACAGTTTATTGGCTCAAAGAAGGAAATCGGATTAGGCTTCTGTAACCTGTATTAAAAATAGTGGAAAAATAACCTGATTATATCGCGAACTCCGTCTACATTTTGTCTCTGAACTGATCAAGTGTATTAAAAATAGTGGAAAAATAACCTCGTTATACCACCATATCGCCCTCCGATATCCAGCATCCGCCAACACTTGGGCATCCCTTTTCTTTCATTAACCATAGTAAAAAACACCCTGCTATATAATACCGCCAACACCACCGTGTCGCTAAAAGAGGCGAAACAATATAACCCTGCTGGGCCTAGATCTAGTTTGACCTAAATGTAGTTCTACACAATTGTTAGTCTTGACGTTTGACACAGAGCGCAGCTTGTGGGCCTTATACTATGGCATGCAGTTGGCTGCTTTTTTAAGCAGAATGTCATCTACACCTTTCGGATAGCACACATCAGGCACGATGTTTTCTTGATGTACTATCTGGGACTGGAAGTAAATGTTTGCGTCTGTCGCTTACTGCGAGGGAAAACCGGAACATATCTTTTCAAAGACCGGGCCTTTAAAATCTCAGCAAGCTATTGCTAATCATTTCGCAAAAATTAGGAGGAAACCGGTTAAGAGAAGATCTTCACGATGTTTTGCTCAAAGCTGATAAATGGTTAACGGCAGAATTGACAAAATCGAGTCACGAAAATAAGAAAATAAGACTACAAAACACGATGCAATGGAAAAGGCTCCTTTTCATTTGTTTATATCGGCAGATGCCAAAAATACCCCGGTCACTCAAGATAGTTTGAGAAACAAAGCCGTGGAGTTTGGTATTGAGCTTAGTATCGACTGACATCTACTGTTCGAACGGGTGGCTGGCTCGCTTTAAGAGACGGTTTTGCATTTGTTATCGCACGATCAGCGGGGAAAGTGCTGGTGGTGACCCCGAAGTAGTTGTAACTTCCAGAGAAATGATGCATAAGATAATAAATTGTGATTTGACACCTCCAGCACACACATCCTTTAACTGACACTGACCGCCTCGGATCCATCCCTCACATTAACCCCTCCTTTTTATGGAATCCTTGATTTTGAGGCTAGAAGTTCCTGTCAGGATCGAGTTAGTGTTTGAAAGGATGAGCATACAAGATCACTTAGTTTATAGGGTTTTAATACAATAAATTTTACTGATTTGTAGAAAACTCTTTATATCGACAACCTCGTTATAATGCCAACTTTCCCAAAGTCCTGCAGTTGTTGGAATAACAAGGTTTGACTGTATTGATGTGTATGATGTGCACGCTTTTATGTGTTTGTATTATAATTGCGATGTATAACATTTTATGGCAGTGTAAAGCAATTTCCCTACGATGTCAATAAAAGTGCATACAGTCGAATCTAAAAATTTTGATATCTTTTCCTTGCATTTGCAGGCCTGTGTACATCTATCCTAAAACACAATTTCCGAAATCCGAACAATTATACGTGCTCTCTCTCTCTCTCTCTCTCTCTCTCTCTCTCTCACACACACACACACACACACACACACACACACACACACACACACACACACACACANCACACACACACACACACACACACACACACACACACGCACACACACACACACACATACACACAAATACACACTCACACCTACCTATACACCAACACACATTCATACAAGCACGTGCATGCATGTTTACACTGACAACTTACCCTAATGTTCCAGCTTGGCCAGCCATGGAATCACCTGAATGGTCCCAGAGCTCTTCCACCATATCCTTGGCTCGCCTGACGTTGTTAGGAAGACCACAGATGAATAATGTACAATTAGGTACGACGGCCATAGTATGGTGGTACTTAGCCTTGAAGGGGTACCGAGACAGGTCCATCTGGGTGTTCGTGTCTTTCTGGTAACAGTGAAGCAAAAAATGAACTAGGAAAGCACAGAAAACCCTCTTATAGAGAGGAAGAATATGAACGATATTCAGAGACTTGCGTGATTGCCGAGGTTGAATGAGTTTAGGAAGTTTTTATGCCTGAATTGCCGTTAAAGGCTGTTTTTATGCTCAATTCGGAGCCTTTCATTATAACTTTCAGGCAGAAAATTGATAGTATATCTAGTAAGTTTTTACATAATGGTTACTAATCCACGTTTTCAATTCTAGTAGCTTAACATGTGTATGTGCATAGTCGGAGTTTAGTGCTTGCTAAGACGAAGACAGGTTACTACAGTAGTAGAACTATCAATCACCCTTACCAGAATGATTTAGAAGTAGAATGTGAAGAAGACAAACTGAATCCAAAAATAATTCAGATCAAAAGACCTTACAAGATATTTACACTTCTTACTGATAGAAAAAAACGTCCAAATCTGAAGTAGGAATCTATAGTATCAATGCCCCTAGTCTGGTAATTATTTGCCATACCATTATTTCCTTCAGTTTCCTTCTGTACGGACCCATGACAAGATGAACTCTGGAGGCTGGAACGGACATTTTCCCACTGAAAAATAGTTAATCTATCAAAGTATGTTTCAACATTATCAGGTCCACTTGTACACTGTATTATCTAATTACGTCCACTATCAGTGATGACAGTAAAGTAAAGAATGTTCCTGACACCGAATGTCTGTATGTCTATGTCACGCCGACTGTGAATATCTGTATGACACTAACTATGTGATAATTATGTTTAGGTGACACGAGTACGGATACATGTTTTTGCAAATAATGACACTAGCTGTGTGTATATATCTGTGTGACGCTAACTGTATGTATATATGCCACTAAATGTGTGGTTATGTCCATGTGACACTAACTGTGTGAATATGCCTTTGTGACGCTGTGTGGTTATTTCTATGTGACTCTAGTGCAGCACTCTGCAAGAGCTAATAAGCAGAACTAAATTGAATTGAATTGACAGTAACGTACGGTTACATCTATGTGACGCTGACAGTGTTGAAAATGTTTAGGTGGCACATTGAAACTGTGTGGGTATGTCTATGTGATACTGTGCGACACTATCTATATGGATTGGTATATGCGACATTAAGATTTTATAT
>JAWQUT010001017.1:12819-38216 GCA_033807755.1 Ellobium chinense
GTTGCTATGCTCAACATGGCTAACTGCTATGGCCCTTTTCATTTTTGTCTTTGATCGCGGAGACCGTTTCTTTCTTTCCAAAGATTTCACAAGTATTCTCCAAATTATTCCCGTGGTCACCTCTGGCCAACATAAGAATGTCAAACTATTTTCACATCGATATGCCAGCTGTTTGACCGGCTCTTCGATGCATGTTGACTGATTTATGACTAGTGATGCAACTAACACCGCCCCTTAGCGCAGAAAACACTGCCTGAGACAATAGTTAGCTGTCAATCAAATCCAGTCCTGCTGTGCAACATCTTAACAACCTATGTGCCCCTCAGGCAAATGATAGAGAATGTCAGAACCGTAGACCAATGAGAGCCCGTTACAAGGGGAAAAACGGCACAGACAACCATACATAGGCATATACACTGTAGTAATAAAGCGACTCACTCAGTGCTCAGACAGATGCTTCTTTTATCAAGTATTCATCCTGCCTTCTCTAAGATTACAGCATTGCGATCAAAGGCGGGCACTTGTTCAGTCTTCAACAAAAGACTTAATGATCATATGTGAAAAAAAGGCATAAAATTTAGCACCAAGGAAAGTTATTGCATGTGGATAATTCTCTTCGCACAACGACTACTAGCTTGCCTCTCGCTTTATGACGTCACACCTTATTCCCGTGCTGACCGGACGACCAGTTATGGCGGCCCGCGCGGAGTGAAAATCCCGACTTTCAAGCTGCATTTTCTCGGAAGCGCTCGAACGAAGGAAACGTGTAAGGAGTTGAACATTTATGAAAAAATTTTGTGGATTTTTAAGGCTGTGAAGCAGATAGCTACCCCTGTTCCTTTAATATCTCGCTACCTCCAGAATTTCTCCTGGGGTCTCACCCGTCATCCCTGGTCCACCCTCTGGTTCAGTTCTACTTTTCCACAACTCTCCTTCTATATAAAGGGCACTCTTCCCAAACTCAGTAAATACACTTTACTTGAAAAATGAGTCTGTGGTGTATTAAAAAAACGTGTCTACGGAGAATCAAAATGAAACAAAACAAACAAAAAAAAAGCAACAACTAACTGAAAAGGAGTGAGAAAACGAGAGATGAGGATAAGAAAGGACTTCGGGAAAGAAGTTAAAAAGCCGCCAACGACGGAACGAGAGAAAAGAATGGTGTAGAAATGTAATAGGGAAAGGATCTGACTGGTACGACTGAGAGGTTTAGATGATGATGATAAACCAGGAAGGAAGAAGCATGTAGGCCAGTCAACGAATGCAAGCAATTTTTCACTATCGTGACAGTCATTATAGTTTATACATAATATCATTCTCCTCTCGGAAGCTGGGTTTCCGCTCTGGTTGATTGCGCGTGTGCCCGTGTAATTATTTATGCGAAAGCACAAGATATATGCGCAGTTTTTGTACGCGCTATTCTCTCAACACTCAGTGTAAACTGTAACATCCTATGAATATAATTATATAACGTCATGCAAAATTTGGGCTTGACTAGTCCCGGGAAAAGAGAGCAGATTAAAGAGGGCAGACTGAAAATCAAACACGCGCAAATAATATCTTATGCAGATCGACCGGGTTGGACTTTAAAAACAGTGGCGTTGTGTATTTTTCCACTAATTTTTATTCTACCTGTCAGAAGCCAAGTGAACATTGCAGTAGCCTGTCCCATTGCATTTGTTGCTTCCCTGACCAGTCTAGGTTAATTTACAGCAACAGCGTATGGAATCAGAGGCAAGAAGTTAGGTTAGGCATGCAAAATCTGTGGTATCTGTTCTCTCAAAAAAGCATAAGAAGCAGCTCTGCAGAAATCCCAAACCAAAACTCTGGCAAAAGTACTAACGAGACGGAACCGCAAAGACACAATTTACATCATATTTACGGACGAGGCACCACGATTATTCCAGTGCACACACCGCAAAGGCCACATTTGAAGCTTTGATAGAGAATAACGTCCAGCTGTTGCCCCATCCCAAATTTTCACCCGATCTAGAACTGTTCAATTTCTTTCTTTTCTCCTCTATGAGGAAAGCGCCCAAGGAAAAAAAAATATGGTCCTGAAAAGGCGGGAGTAGCATCTGAAACTGAAATTTCAACCTTGATCCCTGCAATGTTAGAAAAATTGCGTCGATTCTTGGTTCAAGAGAATGAAAACTTTGTGTACGGAGTGAAGAGGAGTACTGTAGACACCTATGAAACAAAAATAAAGTTTCTAGCTTTTTTATTTAATTCAAATGTTAATACACATATATTATATCGTTTACACCTATGTATCTACACTGCACACTTAGAAATGAGATACATACATTTACTAATTGTAGATCGAAAACGCAAACGTTTTGTCCACCAAATGCTATTACAAAGGCTCATGACCTTGTGGTCGCAAAGCAAAATGTCAAGGGACATAATCTGTTAGTACTTCCGACACCTTGTTTTCAAATTATTTATTGAGTTACATCCCCTGAAAAATACTAGGTCTTTGGCACTTATTTTTTTCTTCTTCTGGCCCTGTTAACATTTTGTGTTAATCTACAAATACCACTGTGATTTCGGGAAATTTCTTCCATGGAGGTTAAAGTACTTCTTTTGCCCGATCTTTTAACGGGAAGTAAAAGGGAGGGGGGAGGTCAATGCCCAAAATTTTTGCACAAATGTCTTTTGAAAAAGGTCACCTCGAATTCTGATTTGGTCCTCAATTTTTCATTAGGCTGGTTTTGACCGCGTGCTAGGCCTACACACCTTATTTTTTTTAATCTAGAAGGCTCAATTTGTACCTGAAACTTTAAAATTGAATGCTTTATTTAGATCACAGGTAATTTTACATATTTCTACACTCCGACGAGGCTAGCAAGGCCCCAAGGAAAGGGGATTTTATTTATAGCGGATTAATTGGTTGTACAAAATGAGTGATTTGCCCCTATAATAGGTGCCAAAAACCTATTAACCCAATTAAATGTAAGCCTGTCTTGCATCATTTCCTTCTAAACTATTGATTTGAACTGATTTCTTTGAAAACACCACAACAATTATGTCGCCATGTTTCCGACATGACTACTACTACGTTAGTGTGCAAAACAAAACATTTTCTATGTTTGATGATATGGTTAACTATGGCCATCTCTGTGGTGTGAGGGTTTTGATGAAATATCAACCACATTCATTTATTATCATTATCTTAGAAGTACTGTATTAAACTGGTAGTAATATACACTGACAATAAGACTGATTATGTACAAATACAGAGTTTTGTATGAATTTGTTCTAAGTACATGTATATTATACCAGTGGAGACAAAAGCAGTAGAACTCATGTCTGAGCTCAAGGTTACAGGCCTGTAATTGTACTTTCACTTTGTGGTCCTACAACATCTCCCCTTTTCCCTCTTTTGGCATGCCTTGCTTCCAGTAATAAGGGCTCCAGGGGGAAATTTTTGATATCATGGGAATCTGTGTTCATTTTACTTTATTTTACCAGGCACTATTTAGCCCTGGGCTGGAACTGCCAGGTCAAGGGTGTGCTCAGGCGGAAGAGGAGGGGTTTGGCATTGACCAGTGAAAAATGTAGGGTCAGTTTACAAATAGCAACCAAGCTCAAAATTTCAATGGGCTTGCTAGGGTTGGGTAAGTCTTAAAATTTGGGCCACATAATGAGCTTCAATGGGTATGGGTCTGGGTGAAAGCTAAAACTTTGGGTTCAGAGGGCAGCTCAAAATGTTAATATAGCCCATAGAGGAAAAAAGGGTTCAATCCTATTACAGGTCTGTAACCTCAAAAGCTTAAGAACTTAACAATTTTTTTTTGAGGAGTTATGTCTCTTCATAATACTCAAGAGATTGTATGTGATCGTGTTCGTCTCATACTTCTCTATGAAATACGAAGTTATAATGTGAACGCTGACGATATATGAGTGAGGTGGTATAGCCACAACTTCTTCATAGTAAAATCAGATTAAGTCGGCTAGCTTCATCCCATGCCACATAATAGCAAATTCCGCTTGATCGCATTACTTTCCATATAACTGACGGTTTCTAGCATCTATTACAGATCGCTGATTGTATACGAACCCCCCTCCCAACCCCTTTCCTGTTGTTTCAGAGGGTGGGAAGGCCCTGCCAGCCAAAGTCAGGGGTGTAGAAATGTGTAAAAGTACTTAAAAGTGTACTTGTAATCTAGATAAGGTATCGTTTCAGGTACAATGGGATCATCATAAATATATAATTATAAAAGATGTCGTATGTTTGGCGGATGTATCAGCACCATGTCAAAACCGGCCGAATACAAAACTGGAGAGCACAGCAAAAGAAGAGGTGTCAGTTTTTGAAAAAGGTTTGTCAAAGATTTTGGGCATTAACCCCTTATTTTCTTCCAATTAAAAAAATATGGCAATGAAAGTAATAGCCTCCATGGGGGATGGGGAGGGGGGAGGGGAGTCCAAAATCACTGTTGAATTTGTAGAATAACACATATCATTTACAGGGCCCAAAAAAGAAGAAACAATTGAGCCAAACACCAAAATATTAAAGTCACTACCGTACTCGTCTCTCTTTTCATTCGCAACTTCTCCCATTCCCATGCTCCCGATGACATGCAGTTAAACGGAGTTGCCTATAGTTATAAACAATTTTTAGGTTTGTATAAACTGATAGAATACGGTAAAATATCTGGTAGGCAAGAAAAGCTTACAACAATATCGGCTCTAGAGGAAAGCAAATATCCCCAGCTAACTAGCCAAGGTCTAGCAAATTTACACAGGCTGCGAGTTGAAAGAGGAAAGGCGATACATATTATTTCACGTGGTTTTGCATACTCGTACGTGTGTCTCTATTTAAAAGCATGTCTTTCCAAGGTAAATACTGATTCTATACAATTTAAAAACTGACAAGAATCCGGTTATGTAAATGTTTGTCTTTGTTCAAATGCTCAAATTTTTACCTTGCTCTTACGACTACAGAAGGTTTTCGAAAGTTTTCATGCCCTAACAGACCAAACTTTGTCAGGGAACCATGTGGGATCCACACGGTTAAAGTTTTCTTCATTCGGCACTCTAATGGGGCCAGGAGAGCTGGCCCACTTACTAAGCGGGATTCCCCATATGGTGGCCCAGATTCAAATATACATGAATATTGATGAGGCTACCTGCGTCTTTATCTTCATGTGTCCGGCCCACACACTTAGCATTGAGCTTCACTAATTCCAAATAGGATTAATGTAACGGACCTTACGGTGCCCATTTGGGACCTGTGTGGACATTGAAAGATCTCAATCAAATTTTGCATGTCTTTTCTGGATCAGTTTGTTTCAAAACTTTTTGCTTCTAAATTACACCTTTTTTTAAAAACCTGTTCTAAATTTTTGAATAAAATAATTACACGAAGACGAAAACAAATGATTGCCCGATTGTGTTAAGGTTTACGGCGAGGCACTTAAATAATTTACATGGTAGATCTATTCCGAAGGAAATTTTTACAAAGCTAGAGATTGGGTCCATCTAATATAGGCTACTTCAGGATTATAAAAGAAATTAGAGAAATCCCTTTATTATATATGTCGTTATATGGCGTGTCCTAACTGTGGTCGAAACTGCTGACGCTATTTGCATAAGATTTGCTCATCCCATTGTCTACTAAACCACGTGATTCCGTACTCTTTCAGTTAAGTTACGTCATGTCTAGACAAACGTCATCAAAACGCGGTACATTCAGATTCACAAGGGAGATAACCCACACTCAAGGTGTAATTATAAAACGTAGTGTTACCACTCGCCGCGGTGAAGTATAATAATATAGTCTATGGGCCGATTTTCATACAATCAAGAGTGATGCGTTAAGGAGCTAAATGCACACACTGTTTTATAATGATAGAGTCACCGGGCGGCTAGGCGGAATCTCCAAATGAGTGCTTCGGTCTAAGCCTCGGCTAGGGTCAGCCCATCAAACAAAAATACTGACAAAGATTTCCCATTTATACTCCTGCAAACATCTTTCCATTTTCACAACAGTCCGCAAATCTAGACTAGCCATTTATAGTCTCACTCTCAGCACTTGACAATAATCTCGCAGCCAGATAGTTACAGTTCATATGCTGTGTGACGTCATAAACACTTAACTAACTGTGGAACTGTTACGTCATAGCAGTGAATAAAATCGTGCATAATTGTGGAAAGGGGGGGGGGGNGGGGGGGGGGGGTGGTATTCTAAATTTCGATTTTTCACGGACCTTTATTAATGACGTGGGCATCCGATTATGGTATATTTTCTGGTATTACGATATCGTTGCACGTTACAAACTAGATGTAAACTTTGCATGTGATTCTAGTTCTAGTTCTTGACGTGCGAAATGCCGTGGGTTGCCTACCTCCTGCCATGACGGCACGTCAGAGATGAGAACTGAAAATAAAATGTTTACAAATAATAGACTTTGTTAGCTTTTAGGAGGAAACCACTCAATTTAGTGGGACCTTGACCTTCTGTTGGCACAACTCACCATGTGCTTGGGAATAGGTTTCATTTTATAATTAGCCGGGCGGAGATCTAACATTTATATTGCTTTTCTAAGGACTGCTAACCACGAAACTTTGGGGAGGCAAGCAGGGGCTTCAGAGGACGGCAAATTTCCTGGAGACGACAACATTGTAATTGGAGCATAGGAGGCTGAACGCAGAAGAAGATATTGCTGATCCACTCTTTGAAGCTGTCACTTGTCTGCCATTGAGGTACAAAGGAGTGATCAAGCTGGACTGTCCCACTAAACTAATTTTGACATCTAGTCACGAACATAGCGAAAACCACGCCCTTCCCGTGAACCAATCAAAACAGCCCTTTGCAGCGAGGCTCGCCATGTTTAATACGTCATCTCTGGGTCTAGAACTAGAATAATCTCGTACAAATACTCGAGACTCTAGACAACGTCCTTCACCTTCTCTCCACCTGTCGGGGATCAGGTCTTGTAAGTGGTCTACTCGCCGTATTTTGACAGGGCGAAGGTAACGCCATGATGACCAGGTGAGAAGTGAGAGTTAAGACAAGGGAACCATTAACGGACGCAAGTACCAGGTCAGTGGGCGAGTTTAATCCCAACTGTGGAAATACACTGTAATCGATTCCTAATTATCCAGTAAGGATCTATTGCCGTGTCTTGCCTATTATATAACGATTTCAAAATATTTAAACTGACTCAACTGTGACATGTAGTTATCTAAAGGGGGAAAGTGTGTGTTATACTGTAGCAAATAGACTACATGAGCTAGTTGAACGAGATGAACACATATGACATTCTGAAAGTTTTTCTCCTCCTCCTCTTCTCTCTCTCTCTCTTCCTCTCTCTTTCATTTTTCAAGATTTCTGTGTTCCTCTGAAGGAAAACATTTTATTGATAATTTCTTACAGAAAGAAAATTTCACGGGACGGATATCGGTTCCATCATGAAGTCGCAGTTGTCACTGAAATATCCTCTACACCATACCGGATTCGGAGGTGATATGGAAGGAGGGGTGGGGAGAAAAAAGAGTGGGGGAGAACTCTTTTCCTATTCCAGAATTCCATGATTAATTAGGCAGTAAAGGAATTAGACAGAGGAATTAGCACGTTGTCTGTCCAAGTTAAATCTTGCATTTCTGTTCCAGTGACGCGTTGTTTTTTTTCTGTTTCACAGTATTTATACTTTTCGTGGTTAGCCTTATCTTGTGGTCTCGTGAAAGTACTTTTACTACAGTGTTCTGTCCGTTTATGTAGCTTTCATCTTTTGTAGTTCCACCACATTTTCTCTCTTATACTTTTTGCAACATTATCATAATTATAAGTTCATCAATAAAAGAATCGAGAAACGGGTTTTTAATCGACATCGCCCTTTCCCCTCAAGTTTAGTACCAACTGATAACGATCTTAGTGGTCCGTTTAGAGTACACGTTCTTGACCCCAATCTACTCCAGATAACGTTAATGAAGAGCAAAACATTCCAGAATTTCAATGATGGAGAGAAGGTGAGACGGGGAAACATTCTGGATGATTTCACATAGAAATCGTTAGACAGACTGAGAAAGAGACCTGGCACTAGGTCCAGTGTGGCTGGAGACAGCTTTGTTGAATACACACAGACTTCTGATTTGTCATTGCACGGGTGGTCCTTTGAATGATTTTGTAGTTGGGTTGGACTTAGCGTGTATTGTGCGGATGTGTTCTTTTCCTATCCTGGAGTAGAGGTCCGGACTGAAGTGGTAAGTTGAGCATCTCCTCGTTCGTCGTCAACATCGTCATCATCATTTCGATGTCGTCATAAACTGGCGCCGGCGCTATCAATATTATACCACCATTTTCCACTGAAGAGTTCTTCACTCTCCATATTTATCATGGTCAAATGAATAATTTATGATTTCACTGTTAAATATCCACTTATCTTCTAAGTGGGTGACTTTTTCATTTGACTTGTGTGCTTCCATTGTTGTCGTCGTTCTCATTATCATCGTTATCATCATTACTGTAAAGTGAGCAAACACTTTAAAGCACTCCTTCATCCAGATAAATTTTTACTGAAAAATGTGTATTAAAACTTTTATGTCTAATCATCATCGTCATCGTCATCATCATCATCATCATCTTGACCATCATCATCATCATAATACATTGTAAACTTGACCTAGGTATTTTTTTTTTGAGATAACATGAAAGTTTTACAGTGTTTGTATTTACATAAAGATGTTTGAAAGAACTGAGCTTCACCACTGTCTTCTTTACACTACCACCACTACCACTACCAACAACACCACTACCACTGTCATACCAGCACTGCGACTACCACTGCCACCACCACTACTACCATTATCATCTCATCCTCGACTACCACCACTACTTCTACCACCTCTGCCACTATCACCACCATTACCACCAACAACTCTACCATCACGGCCACCACCACCATCATCACTAATACCAGTAACGCTACCACCACTGCCACCACTACTACCACCACTACCATCATTGCCACCACTACCAATACCACAACCACTACTATCACTACCACCAACACCGTCACAATCATCACTACCACTACTTATCCCACTTCTATCACTACCACCACAACCACCACCACCACCCACCACCACAAACATCACTATTACCACTGTTATCACTACCACCACCACCGTCATCACCACTTTCACCACTACTACCAGCACCAACATCAGCACCACTATCACTATCACTACTACCATCATCATGCCAACCGCCTCTATAATCACAACTACCATCAATACCACCACTACCGTCACCACTACTACCATCACCACCACCACCAACAACACTATCACACCACCACAACCACCATCATCACTACCACCACTACCATGACTGCCATACCACCACCACCATTACTAAAGCTCTCCAAGAGCTACCCGATTAGAGTCAATGGTCACAGTTGGTTCTCTGAGTTCCCCCAGTACTCCATCACCTGTGTCGGCCACTTCATTAAGAACCACTGTGCCGTAATTAGTATGTTTCCCTGTTTACAATACTGACCTGGTCTGATCTATTGATTTGCACCCATGGATTGTGATCAGTGTTGTACATGCTAGAGCAAATATGTGAAGAGGGGGAAAGAGACGGGTCAGTTCATTAGAGGAGAAGTAGGGATGGAGAGAGAGAGAGAGAGAGAGAGAGAGAGAGAGAGAGAGAGAGAGAGAGAGAGAGAGGGGGGGGAGAGTGGGTGTGTGGGTGATTGTGTGGATGACGGGTAGCCTTACAGTTAAGCTACAATAGACAAACTGTTCCTGGCATGGAAATCATCCGCTGGGAAACACAAGGTGTAGGAGGAGGAGATGTTGACAGGAGGCTGAGCGTTACTGGAGGAAAGCCAGTAAATCAGTCGTCACTCAGTCTCTCACGCAAGCACGTAGGCACTTACACACTCACTCACTCACTCACTCACTCACTCACTCACTCACTCACTCACTCACTCACTCACTCACTCACTCACTCACTCATTTTCACTCACTCACTCACTCATTTTCACTCACTCACTCACTCACTCACTCACTCACTCACTCACTCACTCACTCACTCACTACTCATTCACTCACTCACTCACTCACTCACTCACTCACTCACTCACTCACTCACTCACTCACTCTACACCCACTGTCTATTTTGATTTCCCCATTTTCAATCTACACCAAAACTAAAATCTCTTAACCCAGTTTTTCACCTTTCCCCTCTGTTTCACCTTTCCATCTGTCTCAATCTGTTATCTATCTATCCAATCTTCACTACTCACCCCTGAAACTCTGGTAATGTGACACTACAGAACACAGTGTGACGTGAGCATTCTATACTCGACATAAATTCCACAAATTAAAGGAGGTTCTGGGCTTTAGAGTGGAGGTGGTTTTTCCCCCCTTTTGGGGGGCGGGGGCGAGGAGGAGGTGATTGGGAAGGAAGGAATGAGAGGATAATAATGAGATCTATGGATGTTGGAGGAGAGAAAGAATTGGAATGAAGCAGAGAGGTGGGTGGATGAGAGTATGCAGGGGCGGATTTAGTGTCTCCGGGGCCCTCGGCACGACTTAAGACGACCATGGCTGAGACAAACTCTGCCGTAGCGGCAGATTCGACAAAAAAGATGAACATTCCTCCGGCTCTTTCTCTCTCTCTCTTTCTCTCTCTCCCCTCTCTCCTCCTGTTCTCTCTATAGAAAAATTGTCTCGTCTTCCAATGCAGGGCCACCTACAAGCACGGGGCCCTGGGCTTTTAGCCATCGTGCCTATGCCTAATTCTGCCACTGGGTGTATAGACGAAAGGGAAGCTAGTGCCTCTCACCAAACAATATACATGTACTGTAAAACTCCAACATTTACACCTCGCAAGTCGAACGAACATTTGAGAGCTTGCGCATTAAATATGGAATTTCTTGCCATCGTAAGAATTACATTAGTTCATCAGTGCTGACTGCACCCTTAGTAATGTTCAACATGCAGAGTTAATGCAATTTTAACGATGGTAAGAGTTCCCATCGTTAATGAGCAAGCTCTCAAAATATCCAGGACTAATAGTAAAGAGGCGCCCTAAAGGGGGGCATTTCCTACGCGCGTCGAGAGCAAGAAGAATGCCTGGTGATGCTTGAACAGTCGACTCTGCTTAATTGCATTTCGCACAATCGCAACTTCCGCTTAATTGCAACCTTTTCCACATAACAAAATGCTGTATATAAAAATCGCAACTTTTCCATGCGAAGTCGACCGTATTGATAATGTGTATCTATGGTTAGGATAAACTGGAGACAGCTGCTCTAGATAATCAACTTATTACCTCACAGTTCTGTATAAGATATATAAGTTCTGTTTATTATCCTTAGTTTGAATATTATGCTAATAATATAAGCTGCTGAAGTACATCGGTATGCACCTTCAGTGCACAGCGAAAGGCGTACTCTGTAATGACTCGGCATGATGTTACCGCAAGGCAGTTATGAAAGCCATTAATTTATCGGGAATAAATAATATATATTCTGCGTGCCGTAACCGATAAGTGAATTGATTCCTCTGCCGTAATTTATCAAGGTGTGGTACACTTTATGCCACGGTCTCATGGGGACAATCATAACTGAGTAATAATTTATGATCCTCGGAGATTTTACAATCAATAATGAGTGGAGGAATAGAGCGAGGCGTAGTGTCATTCTTTCAACAAAAATCTCTTTCAGATAACACACTCTTATGAAGCCTTTACTCATAGTTATATTCTGAAAATTAAGGCATGATCTATGCTTCAGATTTAGACTAAAATAATGTGTCTCTTGGACAGATTGCTTTAAACTGCATACAGTATGATTTTCTTTCATGTATAGTTTGAAGTACACCCAGTCCTGACTTTGCCCCAAATTATCAGAAACAGTAGGTTTTTCCTATGGAGTTGGGCCTTTTGCCTCCGACAAGAATAGAGTTGATCAGCCCCTTTTCACTCAGCTCGGATTATCTCAAAACTTCAATGCCAATGTTATATTTTCAATCGCTGTTTATTTTAGCACAGTGGCTGCTGAAAAGCAATTAATAAGTTTTGGCCCATGCGGAATGTCTCTACAGTAGACCAGCTGAAAAGAAAATTGTTTGCTAAAATAAAGAGTATATTTCTATTTGGCATTTGTAACCTTCATTCATACACTCGACAGTTTACTTCGCGACGTATGGGGAATTTGGCCATAACAGGGCGAAGGGGAGCGGACGGACACACCAGAGCTAGTGAAACACTGCCCAGCAAATTATCCAGACTCTTCAAACCCAGCACGACGTGGTTTGATACTGTCTGAAAAACGATGGGCCATTCTTAATTTTGAAAACACCGGAAGTGATAAGGATATATGACTAGTCTATCTTTAGTCACAGCACCTGGCACAGCCTTGAACTTATGCAGCCGAATTAGATAATGAAAGAAGCCAAATGATCAGTCGGACTATCGCCTCTAAGATACGTAGAGATATTTTCTGTGGAAAGATGAAAGTATAAGCTCGTATGTAACGCCCCTCAAACAGTATTTAATGAGTCAACCCGGGATAATATTTTTTTATTTTGAAAACCAAGCACCAGATCGATAACTTTCGATGATCTGGATTTATTTACGACTCAACATTACTGTACTAGTTTCGTTAATACAGCAATCCAAAACCCTGAGAGATTATAACTATAATTGAATTATAATTTCCAGTTTTGAAATATATACATTATGTGAATTTCCGTAATCACAATTTCTTGTGAGTAAAGAAAATGTTGCATTTAAGAGAACGGTGACACTAAATGACAGTATTTTCTTTACAGCATTTGCAGAGAAATGACGCTGAGTGCTGACAATTTTTATGATTATACGGATGTCGATAAAGCTTACTCGACTGTTCTGTAATTCGATGTCCATCTGTTACACCCTCTTGACTTGAATTACTTCCATGGCTGGCTGTTGATCTAATGGATTGTGATAATGGCTGAAATGGGAAAGGATGGGAGACACGACTGGGCAAGTTCACCAAAACAGTTAGTTCAGATCAAGTTCAGTTCACTAAGAGATAAAAGCCATAAGATCAAGTTTAGCTCCCTTCTATGAAAATTGAGTAGTTTTCAAATTAGATCAGTATTCTATTGTTTTCAGAAATCAACATTCAGTTCTGGTTTTCGAGGTAGATGTGAACTGAAATGAAATTTAGGTGGAAAATCAAAGTTCAGTTCAAGACCCTCGAATTCAGATCCAGATCATTTCGTCAGCTATTAAGCTCGGATCAAGTTCACATGAACTGAACTGATGTTCACAAAATGCGTTCATAACATCTCAGTTCTGCCCAACCCTGGTGGGAGGGAGAGGAGCGGGTAGGAGAGAGGGGGAATTTTTTTATTTGAGATATATGGATGGGGGCTGTCATTGTATCTTCAGATTATTCACTAAGTCACGAAGTCTTATGCAGTGGTTCATGTTGCAGTTCTATTCTCTGGCCCGCCTTCTATTCTGTACTTTCATTCCCAATCTGCAGCGCACCAACAATACAGTCCTGTTTCACAGTATATCGTAGCCTTTAACACGCAAATTATTCTGTGGCCAGTTGACTCTCGTATCGCTATCATATGGCTCACCGACTGGTATGTGTAATGTACACATGAACCGCTTTACTGTCTCCCTGCATATAATGTGTCACGAAAATTGGGCACAATTACAACATGGTCACTGAAACTTTAGGCATGTCGTGGGCCAGATCTTGAGCAATAAAGCTATTCACCAAGGTCACGCACGTTTGTGGCGCGTGATCACCAGCCACTCATTGACTGGATACTCCATTGTTTTCCAACCGGCGTCACTGCCTTCTACCAATCAGCGTGTCGCGCTGGCAGCACCGACCAGCCATGACCTGTAAAAAGTCCTAACATGGATCTAATGTGGCTCACAGACCAAATCTGATTCTATGTCCCTCCAAGAATCTCTTTGTCTCCTCTCCATTCTTCTTCCCTCGCACCCCCCTCCCTCTTCTGCCCAAACTCACACTATACAATAATTAGACCGGAGGGATTCGGGGTTGCGTGCTGGCTATTGTGAACACGTAAAGAGAAACAAGGTGTCTTTTTGTATTCCCATGGCGAAGGCCGTCCTTTTGCCCAGTGGTTCCCGTGTCGTCTCAGGTGTACCTTATGAATCAGTCATAGCCACTCATTACTTTCTAAAGCGTTGAAATGGTGGGAGTGAGGGTAAGAATCCTTCACCCTGAAGAAATAGGAACACCCACCTTGGTCATAATGTCTAAAGGGAAACTTCTTTCATGCATGACGATGGCAAATGGACCTGCAGCAGAAAGGGTATATACTTTTTAAATACTTCTCTAGAAAGTCATAAACATAAAGTGGGGGTATGATGGCTTCATTTCATTTAAAGAGGCCCTGGTAGGTGAAAATGTGACTGTAATTCAGAATGTTTATAAAATTCTTTGTTGTTGATAGAAGTGTAATGTCACTGTTTTATTAAATGAAAGGGATTAAACTTTTAAGTACTTCATATTCTAGAAATTTGGGAATCCCTGATAGATCCTATCAAGATTGGTATCGATTTTATGAGTAATTTTTATTACCGTCGGAGTATTCGGTTAACTTAGTGAGATGCTTATTTAGGTCAGGATCGATTTTGTTAGCCACTTCGTATAGATCTAGGTCTACAAAACTCATGCGTTCTTACTACATAGGTGACGTAAAAAGTGAACTGAAAAACTCAAAGTGAGGCTGACAGTGTCACTGACGTCATCTTCTGCGTATGTTAGTGCGGAACTCACCGACGTGCGAGATCTGCCAGATTGGACATTTAGAAATATGAGTAGAGCAACAGATGGACGCGATTTCTACGATGTCATTAAACTTTTGACCTCCATCGCGATGGCTCAGGCTTAAATCGGTTAATACATGTACAGTGGTGAGTACAGCAGGGTGGAAGTACAGACATATTGCACTGTATGAGTCATGTCGCGATTATACTTGAGCTCACCGCCATTTGCAGCTAAACTTTAATGGCGAAAATATTTTAATCTACTTAAGCGAACTTTTCATGTGCCTTTGATAACATGTTTACTGAAATATATAATATGCCGTTTTGCATAATTATATGTTTACCGTGTATACATGCCCGTAATTTAAATGTAATTAAAGTTATCATTTTTGAATCTTAATTGATAAACAGTTTAAACATTTATTTAAAAAAAAAAAATTTATAACGACAGTACGCATCTGAATCTCATCATTATTCGCATGAATGTTGCACTAAGACCACCGAGCTTTCAAATCTGAAAAAGATTTGATGACTCTAGTAACATTATTAGATGTTTAAACGGTATATGTGTGGCACTGACTGCTTCTCGCTCAGTGGGGCAACCGGGGTGACTCAATCTTGACGCTACATTACAACGGTTCATATTACTCTCTCATTCTACTCTTTTGACAAAACTTGTGGACACTCTTTTCCAGTCCAATATGGGTTCTAAACCTGTAATTCTACTTTTGATTTGTACTTTCCATTTTCTACTTCCCATTTGAGGCCTTGTTTATTTCACTTCCCCTTTTTCCTCTTCCTCTTCCAATAATGAAGTATGCAGGAAGCGAATTTTGATGAAAAAAAAAAAGGGTGGCCATTTTACTCTGTTTTGTTTGGCACTATATTTAATCATGGGCGTGAGCTGGCGTATCAAGGGCGTGCCCAGGCGGAAGTGAAGGGCGCTAGCGATATGACTAGTGAAAAGAGTAGGTGGATTCACAAACAGCAACAAAGTTCAAAATTTCCGTGGCCTTGCTGGAGCTAGGTCAGGCTAAAAATTTGGGCCATAAAATATGCTAAAACCAGATTCAGGTATAGATGGTACATTTTCCTATTCTAGCCACGAAAACACTTCTAGCATTGTTTACACAAAAGCTGTTCATCGCCTCCATGTCACAGATTTGCTACGCAAGCACTTGGTGTAAGTAATTGCATATAGTCTAATCTCGAAGTTATCTGCCTTCAGGAGAGTTTGCTATGCGCGCCTGGTGCGCACATCACACAGTCCAGCTTTCGATTATCGTCCAGTTGTCCAGTCGCATGCTTTAGCCGAGAATGCCAGACGTTTGTTTAAACAGGCCAGGAACATTCCGACACTAGTCGCGTGCGAGCTAATCTAGGGACCAAGATAAACCTAGGTATTTGGTCAGGTTTATTTTCACCTGTCCGAGCGGTCAGCGGGAGGTAAATGGATGTGAGGAGGGAGAAAAGGTCAATCTGTGGTATGAACATATAAAGGGACAGAAGAATGGGAANGGAGAGGAGGGAATCAGCGAGCCTTGTAAGTGAGGGTGGTAACTTTGTCACCATATAGATAACTCTTAATTGATCAATTCCAACAAAGCTTACTTGCTGTTTAAACAAAAGTAAACGTAAATTATGGCTTGATAGCGTCATCAAACTTCGTTTCCAAACGTAATTGACGCATCAGTCAAGAAAGCTAATGTAACAGACCATAATCAGCCAGTCATATTCCTCCGACAAAGGAGAATAGAAAGTGTGAGTAATGATTGTTGGAGTTATGTCTTGCGATGCCCGGATGACCGTGCGTGCATAATAACTGCGAGTGGTCTGTTTAGCAATATTAGAAGAAAAGACTAACTTCAGAACTGCAGCCAAAAACTCCTCCCTCAAAACAGACAGAGCAGACCGCCCTTCCAAGGAAGGAGGCTGTCTGAAGCAGCTTGATGAAGATCGCGCCCATGAAGAGCAGAACAAAATTGATCAAAAGTGCAGTCAGGAATCAGTGGAAGACATCTCATCCCGACCACAACCCATCAGACCTCTTTCATGATCTGTGCCGAAAGCAACAAACCGCTGTAATATTCAGATTGTGGACACCTGCACAAGAAGTTCAATGTGGGAACCACGGGCAATTGCGTTGGTAGATGCGCCCCTGAAAATTCGGAACAATACTACAGTCATGTCCACAGTCATACATACCAGAAGGCGCTTCGGATCATCCCTCACCACGCTAAATCAGAAACTCTGCAGTTGAGCAGGACATAGGCCCCTCCACATCTTATAAAATGCTCGTATGAAAATCCGTGCCTTTATTTGATTGTCTGGTATAGAAATTACACCGTTTAACCCGAGGATCTTAAATTTGGCAAGACATCTGCAAATAACAAGAGATGGTTCGTGAACATCTATCCTTGACCCCAGATGGCTCCTTGGGGCCCCATGAGTTTATGTGAGGCCTTTTTATACATTGAACCTAGGGAATGAGAGTATGCAGTCACGCGACGACAACATGGACATTTAAAAATTGCTTTTCAGCGTTCCGATCTATTTGTGCATACCATGAAACTCAGAGTTGCCTAGTTGGTTTTGTGAGGCTAAATTCCTCGACAGGTCTGATCACAATAGCTTTGCTATCAGAAGGGCAGTACGTGTGGACGTGGCATGAGTTTGTTGTCCCTTCTTCCGCCGATTTTTAGGAAACAAGTACTTAAGTTCGAGTTGGCCAGATGGTGGTGTAGAAAATGTGGTGATTGAAAGGTGTTGTGATTACCCATTGAAATTATGAAAACAAAAAAAATGTCATCTGGAAACGTTGTGTATCAGCCCAAGGAGCGCTTAAGTGGAGTCGATTGTTGTTGAGAAAGGATTTGAAAATGGGTTTTGAACGGAGCGTGACACCGGTTGGAAGATGATGGAATGCTAAAAGCAGAGACTTCTGCACGATTGTAAGACTTCAGTCACCACAGCCTTATCCTTAACCTTAACCACGCCTAGGTAGAGATACTTGAGGTAGGGTTACCAGACTTGGCTTTTTCGGAGCCAAATACTTGATTTTTGGTTCTTTTTAGACGCCCTTGGCTCCCAAATAAATTACTGGCCCTTTGGCTTTTTTTTTTTTTTTGGCTGTGGCGGACTTTAGGTAAAAAACTGGCTAATTTCATATACAAAAAGTAGTTACACTCCACTCAAACTGTTTGGTATTTAAGTGATCGCGCCTCTGTCATAACTGCCAGATGAACACAATTCAAAGAATGATGTCTGTGCCCATTTAGCAATTATGTGTCTTTAATTAATGTAAAGAAATGCTTTTGACAATAGTACTACTCACATATAATCCAAGACATAGACAGTCCATAGTAAATTTTTTGTCGTATGTCAAATGTTGACCTCAGTAGGCCCTTTCTAGAAACTTTTTTGTCTAATTTTGGCTCTTCGCTCCAGGTCAAAATAAATCTGGCAATCCTGACTTAGGGGTCAGCGACCAGTGGAGACTGAACAGTGGAGTGAAGCGACGTGTCCATCTGTTACAGACACTGGTCTATCAGGTATCTGTCTGTAATACTGTGCCGGCTGCAAATAAAATATGTCGGGTCTAAAGTACTGGGAAGTGGGAACATTTCTTGTTAAGATGCACTTCACAAGAAGATGGAGTAGATCTTTGTATCTTAATCCTGATAAAGCGTTCGTCTTCAGACACTTGGCTTTATTTCTAAGATAGAGTTGAAGACTGTAAGGGAGTAGTAGGTGGGTAGTATCGTTTATGACTGTCGAGAATTTCGATACTTATGAATTTCGAGTCATTACGGATAATATCGGGCTCCAGCATATCAAAGTATCGAAACAAAGTTCGACACATTTTCACAACTTGCTGCCATCTCCCCAGTGCATGCTAGCGATATCAAAAGGTATCGATTCCAAATTATTTTGGATTCTCTTCGGCTCCAAAATCGGAATTGGTTGTCAGTCCCCTTCCTCCAAGTGCAAAGCCTGTCAGTATCGGAAATATCGGAGTACATCGAGAGTGTCGAAACGCCTACCCAACACTAAGTATCAGAATGGAAATAAAATGGATACTTGCTCAGCGTCACAATACTTGGAATAATAATAAAAAAAAGGTATCTGGTATCAGCCCAGCACTAAAGCGAGGAATGCTCTAATGTCCTCTTTGAGAGTGGCTGTTTCCCGTGAGGAATGAAAACATGTCGTTATCTTGCATGTCCTGGTGGGCAATAGACTTTAAGGAGAAAGAACACCCACAAAGCTGAAGAAAGGAGAGAGGGAAAGGAGAAGTCAGTAGTGATCCTAAACGAGTGAAGAAATGAAAAATGATGGCAAAACAAAACAGAACAAAACACACAAAGCACTGGGCTTATTATGAAGGATTTCAAATTTGCAGTAGGCCTATAAATTTCTTTGACTTTTTTCACCCCCCCNCCACACACACACACACAATGTCGTGATCATACAGGTAATATCATAATCTTCAAAACGTAGGTCTCTCCGTAATCATCATCATCATCATCATCATCAGCATCAGCATCATCATCATCGCTATTATCATCATAAACTGTATACAGAAATAACCTAAAATTGTACTAAATGTAATTTAAACATATATTAGGACATAACTTACTCAAAGTTTTCGCAGGAAAATCCTGTGTTGACACGCTAAAGATGGTGATGAAAAGTACAAAGTAAAAATGGCTTACAGGTGTTAAAGGAAAAGAAAAGTTTAACAGAAGTTCATGAATAAACATTCGTATTACACAGTAGGAGTAAATTAGCCTTTAAATGGATGAGCTAGGCTCTATCTAGTAGAAAGAAGTGCATAAGAGTGCATGAATAAAGGAAACGAAACGAATAAAACACGCGGATGGGAGGGTGGAGGTGGGGGGTGGGGTTGGGNCATAGTTCAACGGATTTAAGAGACAAAGATTAATGACATAAAACTCCTAAGAAGTGGGTTTAATGTGAGGAGAAAATAATAATAAAGAGAAAATAATAATAAAACTACGATAAAGAAAATTAATGATGTAAAAACGTTTGCTGTTAGAAATGCGAAAAAGCAAATCCATCTAAGATGAGACACGCGGGGCTTATCTTCCGACAGTAACGATCGTATAACGCATCTTTAACCATAGCCCACAGTTTCAGCCTGTTATCCTCCTCCTCTTCTCCTCCTCCTCCTTCTCCTGTTCTTTCTCCTTCTCCTTCTCCCTTCCCCTCCTCTTTCTCCTTCTCCTACTTCTCTTTCTCCTCCTCCTCTTTCTCCTTCTCTTTCTTCTCCTCCTCATCTTTCTCCTCCTACCTCCTCCTCATCATCATAATTTGAAACAAAGATTTTAAAAATAAAAAAGTTTCGTTCAAACCAGAGTTGAGAATTTACATTTACTACTTTAAATACTTTGATTACAATTTTATAAAACAGATACGAATTTTTGGATCTTAAGCGATTTTTCATCAGGTTCAACATAATAATACTGAAATAAACGAGTAAGAAAAGCTGTAAGGTAAGTGGACCTAAAAGCGTTTACGGAGATAGAAGTGTAAGGAAAAGTGAGTAGTAGACTTAATAGTCACCATCATCATCATCATCATCATCATCATCAAGAAACAACAGAGCAAAATATGTAGCAATCTAACAGATACTCAAACATAATAGTGAAAGTGTATGTATGAAGCAGTTAATCCGTTTTCTTCCACAACATGTCTTCGCCCTCATCACAGTTTACCCACAAGGAGCAGAGATTTTGTTACCAATAAATTTCACCATTATCATGACTTCTACTACATATTTCTACACACAAGTACTTTTGCTGAACCCCTTTAAGGCCTGCCCGGTGTATACAAGGAGAAGACTGGCATGATGGGGCGTTTCACTAATTTGAATTTAATCGCATGATTCATATCGGAGCATTTTTTTTTCGCCGAATTTCACGACTGCAGGATTGCATACTGCATAGAAACTTTGCAGGGCGTTAGTTTGCTGCCCCTCCGAAAATTACGGTAAAGAACATTTGTATAAAAACATCTCGTGTATTTGAAATTTGAATACAAATGCATCTAAGATGAGGCACACGGGGTTTGTCTTCCGACGAGAAAGATCGGATGGCGCAGCTCTAACCATATAACCATAGCCCATAATTCAGCTCGTTTCCTGTTACTAATTTTAGCTACTGTTGTGAACACTTTAAGTGTTATCAAGTTTCTTCTGTTTTGTACTTTTCCTTCATTTCGTTTCACCACATTATCGCTACCGTGCGGCCGTGTTGATGGACAAATAATTTTCTTCCGAGAACCGGCAGTGTATTCCTACCATTTTTTTTTCTTTTCATTTGGCTGTTTCTCGCTTCTAACTTTATCTCATGCTACCAGCAATGCTAACAATTTTAGCTTTAGTTATGCTTAATAACTGATATTATCTTATCTCCACAGTCAGAAACCATCATTGCTTGATAAAATTGTAACACTTGTGAAGTCTGTCTAATATTTTTTTTTTTTTTTTTGAGGAGCAGCTCGGTGATATTACGCAGTGGTTTGATATGGACTGGCTCTTCATGAAGTAAGTCTAGAGTAGAAAGAACGTTCTTTCACATCCAGGGGCGTCGATAGAGTATACCTGGAGTATCAAGGCATCTTCGCATGTCTAAATACTGCAGTGACAATGAAGAAGAAGAAGAGGAAGAAGAAGAAGAAGAAGAAGAAAAGAAAGAAAGAGGAATACTTCACCTGATATGATGCTGACTTTGAGTTCATGAAGGTCTTCGATCTTCTCTTCCCCCCTCCCCCCACCCTCCCCANCCAACCTCCCCCACAAAACATATCCACATGAAACTATACTGCTCCTCCCCTGCGCCATGGCCATGACACTGCCTTTTCACGCTACACGCACTGAAAATCACCAAAGCTCCGTGAAGTAGGTGCGAAACTGAGAGATAGATTTAGATCTACATATTTTCTTTCTTATAGCGGACGAAGTTTGATTCAGACACGGCACAACCTGGATAGTAAGTACTCAGTTATAATTAGTATACCTTGTTTTCAAGTATGAGTTTCAGCGACACGGATTCATAATTGTTCTATAACTTCACCACTCGGATGGACCTCGATATTAAATATAAACCAACAGTAAGTATATTTTTTGCATGCACAATAGAGGCATACTCTACGTAATATCGAGCTTCTACTGTACAAATTGGCCCTTTCTGTTCCACCCGTAATAGGGGATGGGTGAAGGAAAGGCAAAGGGTACACAGCTTTTCCTTTTTTTTTTCAGACTTAGGTTGCATTACTAGTGAAAGATTGTTGGGGAGAGTGGGGACTGTTCCTTCGTGCCCACATGGTCGCAACGCTACTGGCTCGTTTAAAATATAATAATGAGGTTAAATGTGGGGACAAGTTGGAAGGGGAAGATTAAGTGTGGACCCAACTAGCTTCTCTCGCTCTCTCTTTCTCTTTCTCTCTCTCTCTCTTTCTCTCTCTCTCTCTAACTCTCTACGGATCACTTAACACCACCCAGCTATTGTAGACCACCAGTGTTGTGTGAAGTAAATCTGGTTTCTCTATTGACTTATTAAGCCATAAACGATAAGCGTCCAGTGACTGAAAAATTCTGCAGAATGAACAGTAACACCGTCAACTGGCTATAAACCGAGCAGATATGAGTGTTATCCTTTGAAATGGATTACTTCTTTAGCATGTTTCTAACATCCGGTGACTATGCCAGGATGTAGACCTCTTTGAGTTTTGTACAGGCCAAGTGCAGCGAGAAATTTGAAAATGCTTAATCTTTTCGTGTGTCTTTAATAATGTCCAGTGAGGATGCACGGGTGGGCGGATTCAATACCCTCAACCTACATAGCTGTTCTAGGCTATTGAAAGTGCCAAGTGACCTGGAGATGTGCTTAGACACTTCAACAGACCCATTCCATAGACATTCTATAGGCCCTGTTGCCTGTGTGTTAGCCTCTAACCAAAAGCGTAGATAGTTACTGTATTCACTGTAACTTGAACTCAGACTTGCAAATGAACATGTGTGTCACAATGGCGTGGGATCATCCTTTCAAGTGTTTACTCGGGCGTTTGTAGAAATCTTCAAAGGTCTGTGAACCTAGATACTGTACGCACATCCACACACGGTGTCACCGGTTGAAGGCAGAGAGATGTAGAGCTCGATGAGGGGAGACACACAGATGACGTCACTCTGCCGGCCATTTTTTTTTTTTGTCAGAAAAGATGACGATTCCATAGATTCTGGAAATGTTTCACTTTCAAATACAACTTTTGACTCTGTAATTGGAAGAATCGAGTAAGATTCCAAGTATTTGCCAGATTTAGCTTGCTACAAATAAAGATACGAGATGGGGACGCTAGGTAATCATTCTGAAATATATAAAAAACATTTCATGTGCTTAAAAAAACAAGAAATTTTCATTAAGAAAACAAGAAATTTTCAGTTTATGAAGATGGTAACATTTGTTTCTGTAATAAACTGTTCATGTGAAAATGATTGGTCCGTGTGACTCCAAACAATCCGAGCTGCAGTACAGAACGTATCGTCCAATGTAAATCTTCCCAGATTTGATCTGAACAAATTTTTAACTGCATGACATTTCATATCAAGACAAGATTTAAGACATGCAATCATAAAGTAACCGTAGAAACGGGGAGATGGGAGGGAAAATAGCTAGATAATAGACGATGTCATTTTTGCAATATTTAGAAATAGAAGATGAATTGCATGTTTTATTTGAATATCAATAACTGGAAGGCATAGATTTATGGATATAAGATTTTATGTACGATTAAAATATCTAAGGCTAAGGAGTTGTTTGAGGGTAGGAAAAGGAGTGTTGTAGATTAGCAAAATACATTGAAATTGTGCTACAAAATTTCAGTAACGGTATAGAGGCATTAAGTAACTAATAAAAAAAACACCAAAAAACAAGTATAAGGATTGAATGATCTTTGATGTAAGTGAGCGGTCTATATTACTGTTAACTGTAAACTGTACATTTACGTTGTGAACAGTTACTGGCGTAAATTTAGTGGACATAATGCTTTAAATGTTCACGTGCTGACCTGTCGTATATTGTATTTTTCGCCCATGTACCACAGTTGTGATCTGTCCTTATCAACAATAACAATAACAATAACAATAACTTTTTTTAGCTCAGATTATACATAGTATACAACATATGAGCAAACCATACAGGTAAAACATAGCAATTAAAATATGACGGGTACAACATATCCCAATAAACTTGTTAATCTTGTTTTGACTTGTTGACAACCGCCGGCAACCTTTTCTAGATTTAATCCTAAAAACCTTTAATAGTGCATGAAATATCGTGTCAAGATAACCGCGACCAAATCATGTATCAATGACATCTAAAAAAAAATATAGGTTAAATCAGAAAATGAGATTCATTTTGTTGCAGTGGCATTTCACCTGTAGACAGAAAGCTCTGATTATCATATCTGGTCGCGATCTATGTTTAATGTAACGAAAGGCAGGTGTACTCTTAAAAATCACAACATGGATTAGTGGTGATTAAGGTTGGGTTATCGTAAATGGGGTAAAGAGAGTACGGGGGTACTTTAACACTGAACGGTTGGTGGGACGAAGGAATGCCAAGATGAAAGGATTGAAACTGGGCATGTCTGGGGTTATGTCGTAACAAGAGAATGATAAGTTTTCGCCAAAAAATTTAAAAAAAAATGGAGTCGGATATGGGCAGGCAGGCGTATTACAGTGAACAGGCCCTTAATCCTTCAAGACCCACTGTGCTGTATATGGCACATGAGCTTGGCGTTTCCGTAGCATTATGATATATTATTATAATTATATGGAAATGATAGCTCAAAGAACCAGCGTACAATATTACTGCATAAAAATAATTAGTCTATATGACAGTATGAAAGTAAAGTTGAAGAAATCTAAACCACTTACTCAAAACATCTAAAAGAACTGGCTTTCTCACTATATAACTTTTCTACTCTTGGGACTAATAGGGTTAAAGAGTAACGACGGGCCTGCCTGAATTTCATCTCTGTACTTCATCACTGTGATGTTGAAGCTGATAAAGATCTCAATACAATGATCATCACTCACACAGAGCTTTGGCAGTGTTCAAATATTTCTTTTTTAACAAAAATATTTTATTTGCCTCTGTTCAATGGGCAGGCATGGGTCATATGACTATCCCATGTCTGTCCTTACAATACCAATCGAAAACTCGCGCCTGAACATGGACATAAAATGCACACGAGGCCTCACCACCCTTCCAGTCACGATACTCAGGAGTGATCTGTAGTGTTTAAAATAGTTCTTTCTTAGATGACACGTTTTTCGTCAGTGGTGATCGTGTTTTGATGTACGTTTGTGAGAAATCCCAGTTCGGGAATGTAGACCTGGCATTTAGGCGGATTTGGGCATTGGTACAATGGGCACATGCTCAGTACCCGGCGCTTGTAGAGGCCTCGGAGGACGAGAAAAATGTAATGGAGATAGATAGATAGATAGATAGATAGATAGATAGATAGATAGATAGATAGATAGATAGATAGATAGAGATAGATAGATAGATAGATAGATAGATAGATAGATAGATAGATAGATAGA